>BGPR01004914.1:23926-62081 GCA_013235015.1 Araneus ventricosus
TTTCTTTTTATTGATTACACATTCATTATAAATATTGAAATTGCAGTATTTTTAATTTTAGAAAATAGTATACACCTGAGATAAATGAAAATATTGCTGTTGCTATATTTTATTATTTAATTTCTTAAAAGTTTTTTTATGATGATTTCAGATACACGTATAACATTGCAAAAAGTCCAGGATTTTGTGAGAATTTGGCAAAATGCTTAAAATCACAGACTCCCGTATGAGCGAGTCTGACAGATTATGTGTTCTTTTAATTGATGAAATGTCCATTAAACCACGACTGACGTACGCTAATGATCTGGATTGTGTTGATGGTTTCGCCACAGTTAAGCACAATATCAAAGAAGACCCACCCTTTGCAACCCAAGCACTAGTATTCATGGCAAGAGGAATTGTAAAAAACTGGAAACAGGTTATTATATCTTGTATATTTTACATAGAAATATATATGAATATGTTATTTTAATTATCAGATCATACAAATTTGATATGAATAAGATAGAATCAAATTCATAAAACAGAAATTTTACTGATAAACTTTTAATTTTAAATATAAATAAAACGTGTAAATTTCAGGTTTTAGGTTATCATTTCACTTCCTCTTCAGAAGATTTGCAGGAGTTTATTCATGAAGCCATTGAGATTTTACACATTTGTGAATTAGAAGTAGTGTCCATTGTTTGTGACCAAGGTTAGCATTTTTCATGATCTTTAATAATTACATTTTAATAAAAACTTATACCAACTTACAGTATTGTTGAAAAAATGCACTGAATGAATTCAGAAACTCTCAGTCTGACTACATTACTAATTTCTTATTACAAAATGTTATGAGTATTTCCCAACACTGATTCTATGTTGCTTTTCCCTGCTTTGTAATAAGAGTAATCGTGTTGAATTTCCAGGTCTCACAAATCAACGTCTGTTTAAGGAATTAAATGTGACGAAGGATTTCATTCTTTCTTCACAAATCGAAGAAAATCTTCGCTATGTATGATCCCCCTCATCTTTTAAAGTCTGTCAGGAATAACTTAAAGAACCATGGCATATTTTTTGAAGACAAGGTGGCTTCAGATAAACCAAGAACTTGCTTTGCAGATTGGAGTCACATTCAAAAACTTTATGAGATGGATTCAAAAAAGGTAAGAATAAATTTAATAAAGTAGTTAAAAATACATTTTTATTAGTGAATCTAACTTAAATTTTGTCTTAACTTTTTAGTCTTTAATTTATAAAATCTCATTTAAAAAAATGTACTTGCAATCAATGTTTCTGAATGTCACTACCACAAATGGTGAAACTCGTAAGAATCATTATTAAATTATTGTATTAACTGTTAATAAAGTTATGCAATTATTACATTAGTGTATTATCAACAGAATTTAATTTTAAAACTGTTTGGATATCAAGAAATGAGAGAAAAAACTCAGTTTCTAATTTTAATCTTTACAAACATGAAAAAAGTCAGGTTAAATGAAATTGCTTTAAAAATAAATAAATAATTTTTTTCTTATATTTTAAATATTGTTTAAAACATTCCTGTTACATATATTTTCTATTATATCAATTGCAATCTATTTTTTAGAAAATTTGTGCCTGCCGAAAATTAACGAAGAGACACCTAGAAGTGTCGGGCCTAAAGAAAATGAACGTGAAACTTGCAGCTCAGGTAAGGAGAGCCATTTTAACTATTTTAATATTTTTTCTTTTTATTTACAGTTGTTTCAAAGTATCTGTTTTAAACCCTTTCATATTAGCTATTTGAACATATATATTACTGACTTATTTTTTAAATGATTCTTTGGTTTTTTTTTGTATATTTAATATTGATATTCTCCTAGTATATATAATCTTAAATTTTACTCAATTCATAACTCAATTGAATTTTTAAGAGCAAGAGTTTATTTAATTCCATAACAGATAATGCATTAAAAGAGACCATACGAAGTAATTTGAGCTAAGTAGGAAGTTAAGAAATTGCTAATCAGTGAATTTCTTTTAAATCATTATTTTTGGATTAATAACTATTAAAGTGACTTATTTGTTCATAATAATTAAGAATGATAATTGAGTGATGATTTTTGTAAAAAGAAACTGAATGTTACATGAATTGATCTCATTCAAATTGTTTATTCCTTTAGGTGCTAAGTCACTCGGTTACTGCGGCATTAAATTTATATGTCGGCAAAGAAGATTTTGACAGTAAGGCCTCCGAGACTGCTCAATTTGTGTATAATATGGACAAACTATTCGACAGCGTTAACGCCAGGAGTTGGAAACATGAGAAGAAGGAAATGTGCGCAGTAACCGAAAATAGTGACCATGTTGAATTATGGAAAGAAAAAATTGAATGGATAGAAAAGTGGCACATTCGTTCCAGTAAAACTGGAAAAAAAAATATGCAGCTTTTAAGAATGGGTGGTTAATAACTCTGAACGCATTCATAGGGATTTCTGAAGTTCTGTTAAAGAAAATTAAATTTATTCTTACTGGCTGTTTCAGTCAAGATGCCCTGGAGAATGCATTTGCATCTATAAGACGACAAGGAGGGTTTATGGACAATCCAGATTGTAACGAATTCCGCCACACAATTCAGAAGGTCATTATCACTAACTTTTTTAAACAATCAATAAACAAAAATTGTCAGGACGATGATGCATATAACCTCATTGATTTCTCAAGTTTTAATAAGAAAGAATTAGTAGACATTATATGCTCTGAAGACAGTGCAAGCTCTGAAAAAGACTGTGCCGCAGAAAGTGTACAACATGTGGACAGCTTACATTTAAATATGTTGGATAGTATTGAAGAAAATGTTTTATCATACATTGCAGGATATTTTGCTAATAAATATTTTTCATTTAATGATTGTAATGAATGTCTAAAATTAATGGTAGATGAAGCTAAAATCTTAGCAAATCATACATTTCTTTTGTATTTTAAAGAATATGATATCAGTAAATCTGGCTTAAAATGCCCGACAGATAATTTGTTTCAATATTTTGTTAATTTACATGAATGTTTTTCATCAAATTTTGATTTATTTTTCAAAAGAAATAATATAAGCAAAAAATTTCAAGATGTTTTAAGCAAAGTAGATATAGAGTTTTTTAATGATCACCTAGAGCACAGAGAGAAAGCACATTTTTTTTATTTCCTCTTTTGTTAGAATGATGATTAGGCATAAAATTACAATGAAGAATAATGATTTCAAACCTGTCACAAAATCTAGAAAGAAGTTGAAATATGCTTCCCATTTGTAAATGCTTATTTTTTGATGTTTTTATTATATTTTAGCTTGAAAATGTATTTGGGAAAAAAATTGTGTATATTGTTAAATTACAAATTCTTAATAAAATATTTAAGAATGCTGGGCAGAATGAGCGAAGTGCGTAGGGAGTTTAAACTCCTGGTAGGGCCACCCTAGGCGCGAAGGTCATTCCATTATGTCCAGCTCTTAGGTTTTCTTATAACACTATCTTAAATTCAATATCTTTAAACTGTGTATAATAAATCACTGGTTTGTTGGTAGTGTTTGTTAGAAATGTCATGTATCTGCAATGTTTTGTAACTTATGCTTGTTCAATAAAATGTGATATTATTTTGAGTATTTCGCTTTAATTTTATCAACTTATTTCAATGCCAAATACAGGTATTTAATTTGTTTTGAAACTTTGAATTGTTTGAAAAATTCTGAAATTAGTTTTTGTACAAAAATTACATTATATCAATATTTGCATTTTGAATTAGAATAAATGGGTATTTCCTAAAAATTAATTTATTGTTGAAGTTTTAATATATTTTGAAAGAGCATAATATTAATAACCTAATAAAAAATTTATTTCCCACATGGTTAAAAAAAATGAAAAGGAGTTTTCTTTATGAGAATTATATTCTATCAATTTTTGTAATCTTGAATCTGAGTAAATGTGAATTTCTTAAAAATTAATTTATTATTGAAGTTTAAGAATATTCTGAAAGAGACAGCGTAATATTAATTGAAGCAACAAAAGTTAATTTCATGTAGAGTTTTAAACAATCAAAGTGAATTTTCTGTATGGAAATAACATATAATTTTTTTTATCTGGAATAAAAATAAATGTAAATTTATTAAATATTAATTTATTTTTGAAGTTTTAATGCATTTTGAAAGAGACAAAAATTAATTTAAAAATAAATTCAATTCAAAATAATTTAAATTTTTTAAATAATTTTCCTGCAGTTAAAGAAAATAAAGTATGAAAGAACTTTCCTGATGAAGAATAAATGTAATTTAATAATTTGAAAAATTCTTTATGCTTCTTAAATTATACATTCGCATGATTTAAATTATTGGAACTCTACAAGAGGCCAATGGATTTTTTTTATTAATGTTCCATATTTATTTTTAATTTCTGTATTAAAAAATTGGTCAGTTAAGTGGGGAAAACGTTATTTTAAAATTACATGATTTAGGATGTCAAATTAACAGTGTATCAAAAGAAATGAGTTATTCTTAAATTTAATCGTCGAAAAACAAGTTAAAAATATAATAAATACCTTAATTATTGTTGGTATCGTTGTCATGGCGATTGAGATTGGTTTCGTTTCCATTCGCGTCTTAATGACGTCATGGTGACGTACTGAGGTTAGTTCCTTAAATGGCGAGTGGTGGCGTACTGTCTATGTGAAGTGCAATGTTAAAAAAGTTGCCATTAGGCTCTATGGGAGTGAGACCTCTGATTCTTCTTCTCTGTGACTTCCACCGTTGTTAATTGTTTAGAATGTCTCAATAACTATTAATAACAATTTCTGCCTTGGAAAAATAAAGCCATTATGACTTTGAATACTGAAGTTCAGGTGAGTCATTTCGACAATTTAATGACATAAGTATATTTCGAAAAGAAAATAATAATAATATTCTCTGAATAATTAGAAAATTGTCTGCAAAAAAGGTTTTAATTTTTTTCTGGAATTTTTCTTAATATAGATTTTTGAAACTGAATTATTGCAAGTTAACTACCTTTTTTGCAAGTTAACTCAATTTTTGCTCTGAATCTTACAAGTATTAAAAAATCCCACATTCTTTATTTGATTTATTTCATTATATTTATATAATATGATTCATATCGTGAAGCTTTGTATAAATATTAGATTAGCAGATATAGTTTGATGTCTTGTTTTGAAACTACAAAGGGCTATTGGAAAATATTTTGTCTTTGAGATCGTTTTGACATAGGTTGCAATTTTTTTTGTCTAATGTTGTTCTCAATTTTGGAATTATTTGTATTTTAATGATAAGCTGGAACGTGATACAATCTAACTTCAATTATCTTTATCTTACTACTTTGTACTTTAGTGCTGCAGCTGTATGTGTTAGTGTAAAAAATCACTTTTAAAAGTGTATGAAATATTGTTAGAATTTATTTAACTTAAATGTAATAATTTATTTTGTGATGCGCATATTATTTACTAGCTTAAAAAAGCCTGAATTATGCATTGCAAAGGTCCCAGGTTCCTGGTTTATATGGCGTGCAGACAATTTATGAAAAAAATATAAGACAGAAAACTAAAACCATCATGAACTGCAATTGATATGGATATGATCGATCTAATACGAATTGGCGGCGGAAATGTGAAGTGGCAAAGAAGAGAAATTGCTATACATTGTTCTGTACTTTTTAAAGTCAAAATGCAACCCTGTGACTGACATATTAATGGTGTTAATTTTCTTTTCTTGCGTGTTCGTTTTACGCGGCCAAGTGTGTCTATCATTCGGAATGCGTTTTGATCGGACAATTTGTTCGTAAACTGAATGGTTTCATATCCAAGATATTCTTCAACTAAGATTTAACACTTAGCACTTCAAAGCTATTTTCTTGCTCTGTGATATTTTGACATTATTCATATCATTTTGCCTTTATATACAGGGTGGCCGCGAGTTGCGGGACACATTTCAAAAATTAATAAAAAAATTCTAATAATGTTGCAACTATGGTTTTTTTTTTAGATGAGAGCGCATTTTAAAAAGTTTTTTTTTCAGATAGGTAACGTGCCGTTACGGTGATGTAGGTGCCGTAAATCTCCCATTTTTCAGAGACATTATCTGCGAAAATTTTAAAGCTAGAAGAAAAATAAAAGCACGTATTTGTAGGGAATTTTAGTCTCTTTAATTTGTTAATTCCCACGTAGTGTGAAATCTGAATATTTTTCGAGATATTCAAGCAAAGCTAAAAAAAGAAAACTTCTGCCGATCCGTAGCCATTACGTACGGAATTCTCTCGCTGTAGCAAATTACGAATGCCGTGACGCCGCGTTACCTATCAGAAAAAAAACACTTTTTTTTTAATTTGCTCCCTTGTTAAAAAAACGTAGTTGTAACATTTTTAGTTTTTTTTATTATTAATTTTTAAAATGTGTCCCACAATTCTCGGACACCCTCTATATTTATTCTTTACTAGCAGTACGCGCACGGCGTTGCCCGTGGTATCAGGACTTTAACAAAATGGAAAAAAAAAAGAACCGCCCACAATGACATGTAAAAGTTTTGAAAACAAAATCAAAACAAAAGATACACATTTTTTGATTTTCCTGCTTATTTTTTTTTTCACGCTACAGTACAGAGTACGTTAATCCAAAACAATATTACAAAATTGGAACGTGAAAATGATTATTATACAGCAAGCAAAATATAAATAAAATCCGAAAATAATAATCGAAGTAATTCATTCAGGTGAAGGTCATGACGTATCCTATGCGTCCGCCAATCAAAATTGGCATCAACGTTCCGAAGAAGTTCCGCTTTTGGAACTCGATCGAGAAAAATAACTCGCAAAGGCCCAGAAAAAAATTAATTTAAAAAAAACGATGAAAGATATTTTAACCATTCTTGTTTTAAATCCGACAGAACCGTTCTAGTTATAAGCTGAAAAAAATTGAAATTAGTAGTGTTATTACAAAGTCGGATGCAACAAATTTAAAATCAAAAGTAACATCTTGATGCCAAAACTGGGTATTTTTTAAAAATTTCTCAAAATTCAGTAAATTACGTTAGAAATTCAAAACTAACTTCATTAGAACGGAAATCGCGTGCTCTTTCCGATGGTGTATCTATTTTTGTCGTGCAATTATTCGAAACCAATCTATTGAGAAATTAGTGCGAAAAATCAACCAAAACAACACAAAACATTAAATAAAAAAAATTCTAGGTTAAAATTTAAAATTTCGGCTTCGAGGTGCATTCAATCACCATTACGACTACCTGTGTGCCAAATTTCATGGCTGTAAGTGCGATAGATTCGTCTGGACATCGCAGACAAACACACACACACACACACACACACGCACACAAACATTGCCTTTTATATATATTAGAGATACATTTCATTATGATAATATTTCTTTACATTTTTATTCTTTCATAATTTTCGACTATATGGGTTAAAAAATTTCCTGGTAATTGTTTTATTTTCGTTTCTTTTCTCCGTATAACCCTTGAGGATGTTCGAATACACATATTTATCCACACCTTCTGAAGATGTTAATCAACTTTGCATCTCACCAGACACATTATAACACATTATACTATTTGCCCATAAGAATTTTGTCGTTTACATAATGAGCGGGGGGGGGAGAGGGGGGAATCTAGACTAAGTTGAAATATTTTAATGAGTTCTTCATTTTAAGTGACTATCGGTGGCGGCTCTTGAGCTCAGAAACTAGGAGGGCTGCAAGATAATTTTTATCAAGAGAATACATTTTTAAAGAGCTACTTTATCTTCCAGTAGGCCAAATTTTTTAAATTCCAAAACCAGATCTGAAATTTCCTGCTTTTCAAACAAATTAAATTACCAGCATGTATGACATTTGCTACTAGTTTTACTAACGGAAAGTTAAGTGAATATTGATGTGAAGATTCTGCTGACGAAAAGAAACCAGAGCTCCACATACACACTTTCCTCATCGCCCACTTCACTCGATAACACTCTTCCAAAAATGAATATCTTCTTCAAAAGAAATCTAGCCTTCCATCGAGAGAAAGCAAATAATAAATCAACCAGATGTGTTTCTGTCGACGCAACACAAACCGAAACCAAACCTATAAACAGCCAATGCGATTGCCACTTTGTGCGGGAATGAGGAAAAAAAGAAAAATAAATTAAAAAGAGCATCTTTTTCTCGTTCAGTTGGCTCCGTGCCAGCCAGAGCTGCTCGCCCGGCAGCCCATAGCCCGTCTAAGTTAAAGGAAGAAAGATTGGCTTTTTCTCTCCGGATTTTCTGCGCAGTGAACGAATTTTAGGGAGTCAGAGTACTTAGCAGCCAAGACCTGTTTCTCTCTTACTTGATGCTTAAGTTTCAATCTTCTTATTACTTTTTTGCATTTTTGTAAGCCATGGAAGTCCGAGAGTGAAAAAGTAAGCGAATAGGATTTAAAAAGAAAATACAAGTTAAAAAAAATCAGGGATTGCTGCAGGTCGGCAGCATCTGCGACAAAGTCCATCCTCCGAATACACCAAAAGTATTTTGCCGTTTGTCGGGATGTTGTCACGGGATCACGAGTTTAATATTTACCCATTTCGTTCCACTACCTGTTTCTTTCGGTATATTTTAAGCACTTTCTTCTACACTTTTCACACCCTCCCAATTAATAAAAGGTAACTTTATGGCTTTGCGAAGGAAGTCGTTGGGCTTCCGATCTGGGAAATAAAGCGCCGGATTGGGCAATCCTTTCTCGCCTTCGCACTTGTTAAGGGAACGACCACATTTCGAAGCTTTTCTTTCCGCATTACCTACCAGCCATTTTTTACGTTGTCGCCGAAGGTTTATTTTATAGTTCGATGTCGGCCCGATGTCTGGGATCTGCCGCGAAATCGATACTACGGGCCCTTTTATTGTTTTATCTCTGTCGGCTGTTTGATATTTCCTGAGCTGATCGACGCGGACCCGTTTATGGCCAGAATGGTGCTTAGCGGTCTAGTTGGCCGCGCTCTTAAAAATCTCCGCCCATTCCTCCCGTATTATTTACGATTTTGACACTGCTTAAAATGGTTCGGGCTGTCGTCTTCAATTGGAATGGGAAACATTTAGATGGTCTCGAGAGGGCTTTTATGCCTCATTATTTCATCGGTGGCGAGGTGTTTTTCGCAAAAAAGAATACATTTTTCAAAGCATTTCGCTCTTTGTGTTCGGTAGTCTTGACTGTTTATTCGTGACTTGCCTCATAGTAAGTAGATTTCTTAATCGCTTAAGGACCGAATTATTTTGAAACCTACGGTATTTAGTACGAGTCGACTCGGGTAATTTATTTATTTATTTAAAGAAAAGCACACTACAGAGAAAACTCCATTTACAGAGTGCTGATTAGTTTATTGCCGTTTGAAATGTACAGAGTAGGAAAATTATAAATAAAAATATTGCATTAAAATCACCTGTATGATCCCTTATTTCTCCCCCAAATTAATCTAGTCCCACTCGGGAAATATATTAAAATTAGCACTTCTAGTATCGATAAATATTTATTAACCCTTTCACTAAATATCATATTTAAAATGGCCAAAATAAAATCTCAGAATTTTATGAAGAAAATTTGGAATTTTTCAACGAAAACTTTATCACAAAAGAATCATTCTCCTAAATACATCTAATAACTCACATTACATATCTGCGATTTATGGTAACTATTCATAGTTTATAAGAGAAGGTATAAATGGAAGGTAAAATATATAGCACTTCATTGCAAATTTTAAACCAGATGCTAAACATAACAGAGACACTTACAGCGTAACTCAATGAATATTGTTTCTTGACAATATTGTTGTTCAATTTTCATTTCAAAAAATAATAAAAAAATTCTAATAATGTTGCAATTACGGTCTTTTTTAGATGAGACCGCATTTTAAAAAGTTTTTTTTCAGATAGGTAACGCGCCGTTACGGTGATGTAGATGCCGTAAATCTCCCATTTTGAGAGACATTATCTGCGAACATTTTAAAGCTAGAAGAAAAATAAAAGCACGTAATGGCAGGGAATTTTAGTCTCTTTAATTATTTAATTCCCACGTAGTGTGAAATCTGAATATTTTTCGAGATATTCAAGCAAAACTAAAAAAAGAAAACTTCTGCCGATCCGTGGCCATTACGTACGGAATTCTCTCGCTGTAGCAAATTACGAATGCCATAACGCCGCGTTACCTATCTGAAAAAAAAACACTTTCTTTTAATTCGCTCCCTAGTTAAAAAAACGTAATTGTAACATTTTTAGTTTTTTTAGTATTAATTTTTGAAATCTATCCCACAATTATAGGACACCCTCTATATTTATTCTTTATACATTCACATTACACAGGATTCAATAAATTAAACAGAGCAAAACTCCCTACAAATGCGTGCTTTTATTTTTCTTTTAGCTTGAATAGATTTGAGACACATGTTCTCGGGGGACTACTGTTGAACATACTAAAAGTCCCTGGTACTTTGGTGGACGCTCACGCCGCCATCTTCAAAATTATCACTTTCCTTTTAGTTTTCCTTAAAAATCTAAAAAGTATTCAATTTTCACATTACAGAGGATTCAACAAATTAAAGAGAGTAAAATTCCCTACAAATGCATGCTTTTATTTTTCTTTTAGCTTTAATAGTTTTTGAGACATAAGGTGACTACTGCTGAACATATTAAAACTCCCCGGTCGTGGAGTGGACGAACACGCCACCATCTTGAAAATCATCCCTCCCCTTTTAATTTTTCTTGAATATCTTAAAAGCATTCAATTTTCACATTACACAGGATTCAACAAATTAAAGAGTGTAAAATTCACTACAAATGCATGCTTTTATTTTTCTTTTAACCTTAGTAGTTTTTGAGACATATGCTCGCGGGGGACTCCAGTTCAACATACTAAAATTCCCCAGTCCTGGGGTGGACGCTCACGCCACCATCTTAAAAATTATTTCCCCCCTTTTTTTTCTAAAATATCTAAAATGTATTCAATTTTCATACTACACAGGATTCAACAAATTAAAGAGAGTAAAATACTATACAAATGCATGCTTTTATTTTTCTTTTAGCTTTAATATTTTTTGAGACACGTGTTCGCGGTCGAATACTGTTGAACATACTAAAAGTCCGCGGTCCTGGTTTCGACGCTCTTGCCCTCATCGTCAAACTTTTCCCTCCTCTTTTAGTTTTTCTTAAATATCTAATAGTCTTCAATTTCCACATTACACAGGATTCAACAAATTAAAGAGATTAAAATTACCTACAAATGCATGCTTTTATTTTTCTTTTAGTCTTAGTAGATTCTGAGACATATGCTCGCGGTCGAATACTGTTGAACATACAAAAGTCCGCGGTCCAGGAGTGGACGATCACACCACCATGTTGAAAATCATCCCCCCCCCTTTAGTTTTTCTTAAATATCTTAAAAGTATTCAATTTCATACTACACCGGAATCAACAAATTAAAGAGAGTAAAATACCCTACAAATGCATGCTTTAATTTTTTTAGCTTTAATATTTTTTGAGACACGTGTTCGCGGTCGAATACTGTTGAACATACTAAAACTCTGCGGTCCAGGAGTGGACGATCTCGCCGCCATCTTGAAAATTATCCCTCCCCTTTTAATTTTTCTTAAATATCTAAAACTTTTACAATTTTCACATTCCACAGGATTCAACAAAGTAAAGATAGTAAAATTCCCTACAAATGCATGCTTTTATTTTTCTCTTAGCTTTAATAGATTTTGAGACACATGTTCGCGGTCGAATACTGTTGAACATACTACAAGTCCGCGGTTCTGGAGTGGACGATCACGCCACCATCTTGAAAATCATCCCCCCTCTAGTTTTTCTTTAATATGTTAAAAGTATTCAATTTTCACATTACACAGGATTCAAGAAATTAAAGAGATTAAAATTACCTACAAATGCATTCTTTTATTTTTCTTCTAGTCTTAATAGTTTTTGAGACACATGATAGCGGGGAGTAGTGTTGAACATACTAAAAGTACCCGGTCCTAGGGCGGACGATCAAGAAACAATTTTGAAAAATATCCCTCCCCTTTTAGATTTTCTTGAATATCTTAAAAGCATTCTATTTTCACATTACACAGTATTCAACAAATTAAAGAGTGTAAAATTCACTACAAATGCATTCTTTTATTTTTCATTTAGCCTTAATAGTTTTTGAGACACATGTTCGCAGTAGACTACTGTTGGACATAATAAAAGTCCCTGGTACTGGGTGGATGATCACGCCGCCATCTTGAAAATTATACCCCCCTTTAGGTTTTCTTAAATATCTTAAAAGTATTCAATTTTCACATTACACAGGATTCAACAAATTAAAGAGAGTAAAACTGCCTACAAATGCATGCTTTTATTTTTCTCTTAGAATTAATAGTTGTTTAGACACATGTTCGCGTGGGACTACTGTTGAACATACTAAAAGTCCCCGGTCATTGCGTGGACGCTCACGCCGCCACCTTGAAAATTATTCCCTCCTTTTAGTTTTTCTTAAATATCTAAAAGGTATTCAATTTTCAATTTACTCTTGATGCATTCTAGCTAATTACAAAATACTATCATTAGCAAATTAGATCGTTGTCGCACGGCAGATATCTAAGTAAACAAAGTAGGAAGATTATTAAGAACTATTCCTCGCAGACGATATTTTACTTTCAATGTCGAAGAGGAAAAAAATATTTAATTCCAATATTAAATAACTGCACCAGACAACAGATTTTATGACGTATACACATAAAATAACTGTTAGAAAATAAATGTATGAAGATTTCCTGCCCCCAGAGATCTATTTTATACAGGTATCTTTTCTAAGAAGCAGTCGACTCCATTTCAGAAATTCTGAAGACTAGTCTGATGTAAAAATCCGACATTATTTCGAATTATTCAGAATGTTATTGCTATGCACATATATACAAGCAAACTTTAAAATATGACTGGAATTTCACTAATTTACACTTATTATTTAGTTGATATAATATATTAAAGATATATTTTTTCGAAAAAAAAATTCTGATGGATAGTGAATCTCTGAAAACATAAAGAAATTACAGATTTGAGAAAGTAAAAAATCCGGAATTGGGGATCACCCCTGAAGAAGTTTATCTTCGAAGTTATAAATCAGATTTCAAGAAGGTTCGCCATATAAATCATTCAACATTTATTCATGTCACCCGCGACTTTCGGGAAAGTCACGGATTCTCGAAGAGCACATATCATCTTAATGGAAGACAGAAAGTCAAAACACCAATTTGTATCCAAAACATTGGCAATATTAATTGATGAATTTCGAATGAGAGAATTGATTTATGCGAAAATAATTCAAATTCAGATTAAATATCGATACGGTCAGTGGCGGACTGGCCAGCTTGCCAGCTTGTCCGATGACAAGTGGGCCCCCTTACACATAAGTCAATATGGGCCTCCAGGATGTGTATGTATAAGAGAGAAAGGAAAGAATTCTTTTGCTAGCAAATTTCCTGCACATTTTTTAAAGAAAAATAGCAAGTTTTATGTTAAACCACACAAACTTTGCTGAACAAGGCCGGGACACAATAACCATACGATTTTTATTCTTCTTGGAGGCTCCCGACTAGAGGGAGGGGACAACCCCTCTGTTTAGGAAGGATTTGGTCCTTGCAGGTGGCTAAACAACGCGCTTTTTGTTTCTGTTTGTGCAGCTTGTTGTCGTGTCGTAAAACTGAGGGACAAGCGATCTCGCCTATCTTCTAAAGTAAAAGAAGAAAATGCCTCCGAGGTGCCCACACTCACCCTCCATAGTATGTTTGCACCAAATATAGTAACTCTAGGATCAACAGACAGTCCTGTAGAAGGTCAAAATGCAGACAAACATCTACACATACATTCGCTTTTATTATTTGTAGGAATTTACATACAAAAGCATTGATTAGAAGCAAAACATAGAAATAACACTATGGTATATCGTGTCACATTTAATTACATAAAAAATTAAATGCAGCAATTCTATACAAAACTCAAAATCTCTCTGTTTTCATCTATCTTGTTTGTAATTGATTTAATATAAAAATTTAGAAATATGTATGTAAAGATTAATGCTTGTTTTTTACATAAATCGACAATTTTCCTCGATCTTGATAATATTTGGCACATGTGCTCTACAAAACAATAGGAAAATCACTGTCAAATTTTCAGTCTCCCCAAGTTCATTTAAATTTCATTTAAATAAAAAGTTCAGAAGGATTTTGAGGTTTATTCAAGATATATTCCAAAAATATAATTTCACAAGAATAATATTTCTACCATTTTAAAAATTCAAAAAATTATCTTCTTAATGATATGACATTAAAGACAAATTACTAGTAAAATTACTCCAATTTCAAAATTCCAAATCATCCAGAGAATTTTCTTTCGTATTTCTTACAATAGAGCCTTACTAACTGACGGCATTTTTCTTTCACACATCGTCGCTGACCGTACATGAAAAATTTAACTTACGGAATTTAAAATCAAATACTTTTAATCATATTTTCGTTATCTTAAACGTGAAAGTGATATTAAAATTGACGAGGGGAAATTTATTCATTTAGATTAAATTATGTCATACGTATAAAACATCCATGAGTTCAGACATGGTTATAACATTGAATTCTTGGTGTGCATCTTTAAAAATAATATATTTTACCAATTCATTGGTTTGAAATGAACTCATTTAATTCTGCTTTGTAGAGCGAGCTATTAACTTTTAAATTTTGGATAGGGTGAACCTTGAAGAAAGGAGTCAAAATAAAAACACAAGAAAGGCGCAGTTCGGGTCCGCGCCTTAGATTTTTCGTGAAAACATCGGGATAAAATCATCAAACAAGTGTTTCGTATTAATATGTAATTTAATTATCACTCTCTTTAATACAATATTTACACAGAGTAGTATAATGGTTAAAGAATAGATAAATCACAAGCTACCACAGATCTACCCTTGCTACAAGCGATAAACTTGTAATTTGTCTATTCTGTAACCATTATAACTGTGTAAATATTGTATTAAAGAGAATTCGTATTCAATTACATATTAATACGAAACAATTGTTTCATGATTTTATCCCGACGTTTTCACGAAAAATCTACGGCTCGGAACCGAACTGCGCCTTTCTTGTGTTTTATTTAGAGTAGCTTTTGATGGCGCCATCTGTTGACAGTATATAGAACTACATTTCGCGTATGCGCAGTAAAACATTTACTACAAATGCTCATATTTCCCGTAATATTCAAATTTTAATACAATGTTTCTTTTACGTATTGTCAAGTATTCTGTAAGTTTCGTAAAATTCGAAAGAAAACTGCATGTTATAATGGAAAAACATGCTGAGTTTTAAATTTTCAATTTAATACCGATTTTTACTTAAATTCTGATAAATATTTTTATTGTCTCACTTTGTGTCCTAGTAAGACTCCTCAAGATCTTTAAAATGACACCAGAATCAGCCTCCTAGCCAAAAGCGTTTGAACGCTACAGTTATTTATAACCTTACATAAGGATAATTCATAACAATCACGCGCATGCGCCTACACTGGTACGATGACATCATAGACAAAACAAATGCTATGCGACAAACTCTTATAGATATGATCTATCCGTTGTGGGGTCAACCATTCTTTTCGCATTACATTGCACTCCCAGGTTAATCACCGGGAGGGATCGCACGGACAATAGTAAAACACGGATAATCCGAAAACTTCTTTTTATTAAGGGAAAAATCAATATCAGTACCAAAATATAAAAATTACTTACACTTGCATGCTGTGATTTTTGATTTCTAATTTTTGTTGAACTTTTAAAACGTTTCGTTTTCGTTTCACACCACTCATTTTTACCAGTAAAAAATTTCACGCTACTAACCGACGATAAACAAGACGCAAAAACTAAAGGAACACGTGCGAAAGTGAAAGAAGACGAAGAAGTTAGAGAATGACGTGTCAGGTAGAAGCGTGTTCGCACGAGAATGAGCTAGCAGGAAGTGGATGATTTATTTCTCGGAAAATTAGGGGTTGAACCGGCAGAGATTACACGTGGAGAAAGCAAATAAATCAATTCTTTAGCCTCCGCCGTCACGGCTCACTAGTTTCTCGAAATGAATGTCTCGATCGAACATCAACATCGATTTTACATGCGTGATAAGCGGGAAAATGTTTCTCTTTAAATTTTTTTGTGAGTTTGGAATGAGCACGGATAATCCGCTCATGGATAATGGAGAGTATGCTGTACTAGTCTCGTAGTTATTAGCGATTCAAATCTGACGGTATTTTGTCACACAAGAAATTTCGACCCACTATCACTGTAACGAGCGGAAAGACGTTTTCAGGTCAAAAAATTCTTCACTGAGAAAGTTTTCTTTGTGTAGTAAACATTAAAAAGTATCAAATTACATACAAATTTGTAGAATGCAGACGTGAAGAATAAAATTTCAGTATTCCAAGTCTTGCCAGTCTCACCTTGGTCAAAATACATGCTCGAAAGCTAAGGAAATGCAAGCCTTTCTGCTAAGATCGCCACCGAACGTGATCAAATATTAGAAATTTCAATCAGTTATTTTCTTATCAAAGGGACTTGTAAACAAAGCATTTGCCTAAAATCTGGTGAATTTCGGAAATATCTTTACCCGCCAAACGCATGAAGGATTATATGCTCAATGGTGATAAAAACCGATTAATTACTAATAAATAATTAATTATCCATGATCCTTATTTATTTAAGAGTTAATTGAGCTAACAGTTCTAATTAAATTTGAGGTGGTTTCTATGTAATGACGACCATAATGCTCGTTTTTACTCTTTTACTCAGAAATGTCGTTTTCATGTTATAGTTTGCATCTTAATAGACCTGCACAGATTGAAAGTATTAAATTAAATTTCTGATAAAACTTTGTTTCTAAGGAGTTTAAAATCCATTTGTGTGTGAGGAATAATGTAACGATATTAGTGCGATTTTGAATCAAAAGATCATGATCATATTAAGATATTCATTATCAGAGGAGAACTTGGAAACCTATGTTTTACTCTATTCAAATGGAATTGTTCGATTATTTGGATGCAGAATAATTATTGATAGATTTGTACAGTCATCTAGTGAACTCAAAATTTTGTTGACTTGCCCTTAATGAAGTGGACCAAATGTAATATACTAAGAAGTAATTTTTTAAAAAATTGTCACTTTATTTTCAGTTTGGTTTAAAAAATTCTCAAAGTTACAGTATTCCACCAAAATCATTTAATAATCAATCATAAAACTATATTTATATTTGGTATTTCTTACTTCCAATAATGTATATAATACGTGTAACTGTAATTAATAATAAATATAACAGAATTTTACATTAGGATGAGATTATATTAAATTATTATTATTTCATAATAATATTATTATGAAATAATAAAAATAACATAATTAATTTTTTATATTATTATTAATTTCATTATTATAAAATGTTATAAAATTAATCATTATATTAATAATTAATCAATATTAAAAATTAAATAATTATTATAAAAATTTAAAAATGTAGTGTAAAATGGCCTTGTAGATGTGATAGGGCCCTCTTGACTCAAGGCAATCACTATTTTCAGAGCCAGTTCGCCACTGGATATGGTTCGAACAATTCGATAGTAACGGATTAGAAATAAAATTATTGCTTTCGCTTCAGAAATAAAAAGGAAAATTAAACTAACAAAAAATCAGATAAGAATATAAAATTTCTGTACTAAATAAGCACTGCCTGATATTTATATCTATCTCAAATTTAATTAATATATCTCAACTAAATCTTTCTTTTACTTATTCCAGTCCATCAAACCTAACCTCTTTACAACTGTTACTAAGTAATCATTTTCTGAATGAAACTCGTCACTAATATGAGACGCTGAGTACTCAACTAACTCGAGTCATCATACTTCAGAGAATATTTGAAAACACAACGTCATTTTGTTATGTATCTACCAAAATAGCATAATATTCGATCTTTTTTGAGCAATAAAGAAGAAAATTTCATTTTATTGAGAATGAAATGAAGAAAAATAAATTAAATATTCTACAACTTACCCTGGCATGTAATGAATTGAGGCTTCTTCAAGTCAGGAGAAAAGGACGCAAACCTATATTTGTTGCGTTGCAAAGGGCAATGTGAGTGATGCAAGCTTTGGGTTTGCTTGCACATCCAAACAAATTAGGGTTGCCATATTGGCCTTTTTAAGACCAAATTTTGGAAATTTGACATTTTCTGAAAGCATTGGCCTTAGGAATTTTCATTTGGCCCTTTTTCGGCTTTATTTTTCCTTATAACTTTCAGAACGATTCTTAATATATAATTCTACTATTTTTCTAATAAACTTTCGGACATTGAAAAATATTATAGAATGTTGTTGGTTAACAAGAGTTGATATATTTCGGTCGAACATTTTATTCTGGACCAACCAGAACAGAATTCCTTTTTCTTTCTTTCTTTCTTTTTTTCTTTTGCAAGTGGCGCATGTACATGTTTTAAAAAAATCACTTGAATTTTAGTTTAATAGAACAGTATTATACATATGCCAATCTGGTGGGATTCCTTTTCGCGAAGGATAGTCATTTTCTTATAGCAAAATAAGGGGGAAATGTACGCTTTTATGAAATTTTCAAATTTGATCTTATTTTAAAGACGATTTGGCTTTATTTTGCTATTTTGTTCTGTCAAC
The DNA here is from genome assembly GCA_013235015.1 of Araneus ventricosus. Taxonomy (NCBI): domain Eukaryota; kingdom Metazoa; phylum Arthropoda; class Arachnida; order Araneae; family Araneidae; genus Araneus; species Araneus ventricosus. Next base: position 42,632 of record BGPR01004914.1, read on the forward strand.
CCTGAAATAAATTCTGTTTCGGAAAATTTCGATCAATTGTGATAAGATGGTCAGTTAAGACGTCATAAAAGTTCTTCAGACAACCCCAAACGGTTTAAATTCCCCAGGAAATTCCAAGAATTCCCCCCCCAACAGAAGATTCTCTGAATGTGCACCAATGGTTAAGACATTATCAAATCATGCCCGCGGTTAGTAATACCATCACCGTAAACTCTTTGTTACAAGTCCCAATAGCTCAGTTGGTTTGATGTGATACTACTTCATTACCAGATTCGAGCCTCGCGTCTCGTTTTGCTTCATCAGAATCATCGCCTTGAAACCTTCAAACTTTAATAAAAAAATATTCTTGCATTATAATTGTTTAACTGTTACTCAACTTTTCCATTTTTTATTTTTAATCTTTTGTTTTAAATTATTTTTAGAATTTCTAATTTAGATTTTCTGTTTTTAAATTTTTAAAATCCATTCAATGTTTTAATATGCACAGTTTTTCTACTTGGATTTTCATTGTTCACTACAAGTTTATCCATACCAAGAAATGTAGATGATGGCCCCAGTGGAGGTCCATTGACTACAGTTAAAACCGACATCATCGTCAAAAGCTGTTTCGGCTTCCCAGCTGTTCGTTCCAAAATGGACTTTGTTCATGATGTCTTTTATTAGAACAGTACAATTAGCCTAAAAATCGGCTAAACCTAAACATCCAAAAAGAAAAGTTATCTCCAGCGCCAAATTGCTCCATACCCTCCCCGTAGTAAGTGGTAAAAAGTCACACGACCTCGAGCGTCGTGTTTCGGGGGGAAGGGGAGGAAAGAGGTTGAAATGGTGATTTTTCACAGTTTTTCGAAGATATCTCGAAAACTATTCAGGTTTCAAATTACAATGAATTTAACAAATTAAAGAGCGTAAAATTCTCTATAAATACATACTTTTATTTTTCTTCCAACTTTAATAGTTTCTCAGATAATGGGTCTCAAATGTTGCCGCCATCTTGGATTTCCTCCCCTTTTTTGTTTTTCTTGAATATCTCGAAAACGATTCAATATTCAAATTACATATGATTTAACAAATTAAAGAGAGTGCCATTCCATACAAATGGATGCTTTGATTTTTCTTTAAGCTTTAATAGTTGTTTAGATAATTGGTCTCAAAGTAGATGAATTTGTAAAAAATTTTAGATGATAGTCCAGTCAGCGAAGAGTTTGAATAAAATCATTAAATCGTATAGTTTTGAAAGTTGGTTTACTTGTTCGTGAGGGGCGTCTTATGAACATACTAAAACATACCTGGGGAGTGAGCTCGCACCGCCATCTTGGATTTCATCCCCTTTTTTCAGTTTTTCCTGAATATCTCCAAAAACTTTTAATTTTCAAATTACATTTGATTCAACAAATTAAAGGGCGTACAATTCCCTACAAATAAATGCTTTTGTTTTTCTTCCAGCCTTAATAGTTTTCGAGATAATGGGTCTGAAAGTTTATCGCCATATTGGATTTCATCTTCCTTTTCAATTTTTTCTTGAATATCTCGAAATCTATTTGATTTTCAAATGACATATAATCAGAAAATTAAGGAGTGTAAAATTACCTACAAACTCATGCTTTTATTTTTGGTTTAGCTTTAATAGTTTCTGAGATAATGGGTCTCAAAATTTGCCGTCAACTCGGATTTTATCCCCCTTTTTAAAACTTTTCTTGAATATCTCGAAAACGATTTGATTTTCTAATTACATGTAATGCAACAAAATAATGATTATAAAATCCCCAACAAATGCATGCTTTCATATTTTTTATAGCTTTAATAGTTTGTGAGATATTTAAGAAAAACTAAAAAATATGGGATAAAATCCAAGATGACGACAAATTTTGAGACCCATTATCTCAGAAACTATTAAAGTTAAAAGAAAAATAAAAGAATACGTTCGATAGGGAATTTTGCGCTCTTTAGTTTTCTGATTAAATAAAATTTGAAAATTAAATAAATTTCGAGATATTAAAAAAAATTAAAAAAAGGGGTGGAAATCCAAGATGGAGATAAAGTTTGAGACCCATTATCTCGGAAACTATTAAAGGCCGGAAGAAAAACAAAAGTATGTATTTGTACTGAATTTTACGCTCTTTAATGTTTTAAATCAATTGTAATTTGAAAAGTGAATACTTTTGGAATACTTCAGGAAAAACTAAAAAGGGGTATGAAATCCAAGATGGCGGCGCGATCTCTCCAGGACTAGGACTTTAGTATGTTCATCAAAATACCCCTATGAACAAGTGTGCCAATTTTCAAAATTATAAGATTTTAATTTTTTTTTCAAAACCCTTCGTTGACTGACTGTCAACTAAAATTTTTTAGAAATTCATCCACTTCAGGCCAATTATCTCAAAAACTATTAAAGCTTAAAGAAAAATCAAAGCATCTATTTGTAGGGAATAGTACGCTATTTAATTTGCTAAATCATATGTAATTTGAATATTGAATAGTTTTCGAGATATTCAAGAAAAACTAAAAAAAGGGGAGGAAATCCAAGATGGTGGCAACTTTTAAGACCTATTATCTGGGAAACTATTACAGCTAGAAGAAAAATAAAAGTATTAATTTCTAGAGAATTATACGATGTTTAATTTGTTAAATTCATTGTAATTTGAAAACTGAATAGTTTACGAGATATCTTCGAAAAACTGTGATGAATGACCATTTCACCCTCCGAAACTCGACGCTCGAGGTCGTGTGACTTTTTACCACTTACTACGGGGAGGGTATGGAACAATTTGGCACTGGAGAGAACTTTTCTTTTTGGATGTTTGGGTTCTGACCTAATTGTACTGTACTATATCATTTGTAAAGCACTGGAGTTGAGTTCCAAGCACAAAAGTAGGCACAACCATTGAATCGAGATTAAAAAGTTAATAACAACATATATACAGGAAAAACACTTACAGGTCCCATGGCTGAGTTCAATTTAAAGATTAGTCACAAGAAAATATCACACGGCTGAGTGACCACTGGACACTCAGCCTATTCTGAAATAATAAGTTAGCCAGTGCAAGTTTTGCACTCTAAAATAGTTTTCTTTATATGCCTAGTTTAGGCAATTAACAAACAGTTAATCATAGTGGCGGGGATTGGGAGTTAAAAGTGGGGACTCCGTCTGGAAAGTCCGGATTTCTAGCTTATGTACGGAGTAGTGTCTGGATCTTTAAAATGCCCGGATACACCCCAGTGAATGCGGAGAGGTGGACATTTTTTAGTAACAGAGAAAATCTGACGCATTCCAAAACGTTGGAACTTTTTTCTTCTTTTCAAATGTTAAAGAATTTCTGACCTTAATGGTAATTAAATGACGCGCCATGAAACATAATGATCTAATACTACAATATATTATCATGAAAAAATTATCTTCTGCGCTTAATAAAATTAATAGCGAGCCAAGCGGCATTACAAAACATTAAAATTGAAAAAAATGTTATTAAATTAAAATTCTTTCTTGTTTTCAAATGTAAGGAACTTCGAAGTTTAATGGTGTGTCATAAAAAAGAATGATCTAATAGTACAATATATTATCATAAAAAATTATCGTCTGCCTTTTATAAAATAAATAGCAAGTTATATTTTTTAATAAACTGATGCGACACAATCATAAATTTAATAAGTTTGCAAAATCGTCTGCGAAACAACTGTTAAACTTTTTCTCGCCATTGTTTATTTTTTAAAAGTCAAGGAAAGAACATATATCGTTAATTTGTTTGTCTTGAAATTTGCAATAGTCTTATCTGACGTTCAAATCAGATGAAAATTATGACTTTGAAATTGGAAATTCAGGCAAGTTATTTTGTCTATTTAGTGTCATTTTTCAAATAATATAATCCATAAAATTGCTCTAATATCTAATATTCTTTATCAATCAGATTACTGTTTTTTAAATTGGGTTTTTCCTTTGGTTTACATTTTAAAAAATAACATTATATAGATTTATGATTAATTTTTCATTTAATACTCCTTTATATGTATCAATACACAAGCGTGAAGCCTCCTTTCTTGCTGTACATTTTTCTCATTCTCTTTCGCAATTTATCTTGCAGTCACACAATCTGATTTGTGATCGGTAAATTCGAATCATTTTGACAGTATTCCTTTAGAATTGTCTTTTGGATCATAAAATGCTTGTGAAACATTATTGCTTCTAGTTTTAAGCTGGATATTAAGTGAAGATATTTAAATTATCATATTTGTCTAGATTTCTTAAGTGAAAATCAACTTTTGAGCTGTCCATAAATGAAGTCACACTTTTTTCCAATATTTTTGACCCCCTCCTCCCCCTTTGTCACAAAATGTCACACTTCACCATAGTCCCTCCCTCCCCTTGTAATATGTGACGCTATATTACATAAACAGTTCAGAAACAAAGTAATACGTTATAGATCATATTTCAAATTTTATTTTTAAACTTTAACTATGTATTTTAATGAAATTTGTGAGCAGGGGAAGGTTTTCTTCTATCTGTGAAGAATTTCTGCTCTACCATATTCTCAGAACCTACCCTGAATGCCTTTTTCGAAAAGAAAGGAATATAAGTGAAAAAAAAATCACATGAAAGTTGTTTTAGCCCCGATTAAGAAAATACCCTCAAATTCTGGTAATTTCAAAATAACTTCAAAATTTAATCTGCCGATTTTAAATGTTTATATTTTAACCAAATGTGTGACGTCACACTCCTTGTTACTCCTTCCCCACCTGTCACAAACTGTCACAATTTCACGAACCCCCCTCCAAGCGTGACATCATTTGTGGACGGCCCCTTTCTAGAACAGGCACTTTATATCTATACTCATGAGCGGGATTTCAATCTTTGTCGGGGGGTGGCACGATGGCCTCGTTGCAGCTTTTCTGCCTCAAGGTTCAAATTCTAATTCCATCATTGATCCGAAGCGCATGAGGTCTTGGTGCAAGTTAAAACTGTCCTATGTCGAAATTCCCCACGTTAGTGAATCGTGGAAATTTAGAGAATGGAGTGTTGGCTTAGGTGTCGCCCTAATCATCTGACCACGGTTCAAAATGACCAGGTCTGTTCCAAAATAGACCTCATGTAGTTTCATAACAGGACGTTAATTTAACTAAACTAAACTCTTGATAAATAATTTTTGAAATTTTGAACTGTAATTGAAATCGTTGCATTTTTCATCTCAGAATGATTCAATTCCTGAAGACGATTCATTTTCGTTGCCAAAAGTAAGTGCAAAAGCATTTAATACAGAAGTAGACTTTTATTTTATTACAATATTTTTTACCTACTGAACACGCATAAAATTAGCATTATTATCTATTAATTACTTTTCTAAAAACCATGATTGATGGCTATTTTATACTAAGCACATATTCTATCCAACAGCTTTATCTATTTCGATTACAACTTTTGAAGAATGTGTTTCAGAAGATTTGAAATATTACTGCTGTTTATGTTCTCAATCTGTTTATGTTCCCGGTGTTCGTCAACAAATTTTAACAGAAGATTTTTCTTGTCGTAATTTGCCATAAAAAAGTATAATTATTCTAGTAATCATGAACACCAGCACTTTTTAAATCAACTCTTTAAAAGGAAGAAGAAAGTTCAGCATAAATGAAGCATATAATTTATTATAGGTCTCTTAACAAGCAACGCCACCTATCTGAATTTTTTGAAATGTCAAAGAGGAAGACTGAAATTAATTCTTTGCAACCAATATCGAATATTTTTGAATTTTTTAAAGATCTGCTATGAATATGAGACCACATGCCAGACACTAAAAAAAATTACAAATATTCATTATTGGTTGCGAAAAATTCATTTGAATCTTCCTCTTTGACATTTCAAAAAATTGAGATAGGTGGCGTTGCTTGTTAAGCGACGATATGATCAGCATATTTTAGAAACTATTTTTGCTAAAATAAATACTGTCATGAAAAATGACGATTACAGCTAAAATATATGCTATTAACACATTGATAGCAAAAGCTTTAGTTTTTTTTGTTCACTAAAAGTCATTAATATGTTCGAAAATGTAATAATACAATGAATTAATTTTAGTTTTCTAAATATTTGCTTTATTGTAGAGGACAATGTATTGCTTTTTGCATTCATTTTCGTAAAATGCAATTTCTAAAAGGAAAAAAATGAGAAATTCTTTCAGATCACCAACGTCGAAAGTGTACCCTGTTCTGATTCAAGACGAAGAAGGAGAAGACCACCAGTCGTTCAGGTAAGAACTAACTTTTTTAAATGCCAGAATTTATTTTTAGAATAAATTGCACGTGACAGAAATTTCACGGAAAAATTGACTGTTTACGTTAAGAATATTTTCGTGCGAAAATTTTCGAGCTATGATATGCTTTCTGCATAGATTATCTCTTTAATTCAAATAATAATACTATTACATTTTATTACCGTTTATCATGTGCAAACATTATTTTATTTTGAGAATAAGATTTACGGTGTCCACGTAGACAGAAAATATTCCTAAATGTAAAATTGTGCTAAAAGGTTTATAAAATGTCAAGAGATATTTAGAGTTTCCTGAAAGAATTTAATGCAAATTTTGTAAAATTAAGAAATATCACAAAACCGTACATGAACATGAAAAATTCCTTTTCTTGCTTTTTTCTTCTGAAAATCCTGTACATTACAGAATCTTTTATATTATAAAAAACTGTTTTACAATGTCTGACTTAGAATAATGCAGATATGTGTAATTAAGCACTAAACAATTCAGAAGCTCAAACATTGACATTGAGAAAAGCTTTTACCTTCTCATTTAATTATGAATGCGGTAATCGGCAACGCTAGTATTGTGGTACGATTCTTGCGATTTGATGATATAAGTATGGCGATATAATTCTTTACATTTATCAACTTACAATATTATCCTTTAGTTATATGCATAAATCGAATTCTGCTGGAATAAGGCTACTCCTAATATCGCATTCCCATTTATTATTCCATTACAAAATCTGAAAATATTTTTCATTCAAAAATGTTTTCTGTTTTCATTTCAAGACGGCCCAAATTAGCGTACTATTTTTGTTTTCCTGTTTTGCTATTTTCAAAGATGTTTAGTGTTAAAAATGCTTACTATTTTCGTTTCAATGGTTATTTTCTGTACGTTTGTAATTTAGGAGGAGTGTCTTAGGAGGTCAGCAAGGATAAAGGAAAGATTAAATAAACTGAGAATCCTAAATAGCAACCCTCAACAAGTAAGTGCATTTTTCACTTAAGAATATTTCACATGGCATATGAGAATATAATATGCATTCAAAGAATAATTTTTATGTGGCAGAAAATGTATACTAATTTGAATAGCGAAAACTATGTTGAGAATAATCTAATTCTCGTACTTAAATATTTTTAAAAATCAGAAGAATCGTAATTGACGAATTATTTCTTGCAAATCCTTCACTTCAGTATAACTATTAAAGTTTCATTTATCTATAAACCGAATCACTACTTTTAGCTTATCAAAATTCTAAATATTCTTAAACCACTTTTATGAAAGTTCTCTGAATTTTATCAGAATATTAAATATTCTTGTCACTTCATTTTGTTAGAATGAAAATAAACTTAATTGATTTTGGTTTTATCCTCAACTTAACTTTTGATATTGTTGTTTGAAGGTTTGTTTCCGCAACTGTGTGTCTGTTGATGAATATGTTACCGGCATTATATGAAACGCCGGCATGCTATCTCATATCTAGGCATTATATAGAATGCCGGGCGTTTTCAGGCAGAGTATGAAATATGAGAATTATTATATACTTTCTCTAAACATTGTATATAATACCTAGGCATTCTATAGAATGACAAATGCTATTTAGGCAAAGTATGAAGAAAGGTCGTGATCAGGCTATTATTTAAAAGACAAATGAAATGTTAATGTCCTCAAAAATGCAAATGTTATTTTGAAAAAATAATAAAAGAGTGCCATTAAAAATCTTTCATTCAAAATACGTAAATAAAAATGAAAGTTGTACAAAACAAAGTTTATACCTTTCTTAAAATTAAATTTAAAGAAATAAAATATAATATGAACCTATGTGTTGCATCAAGAAAGGAAATGATTTTATTATAAATTGCACTTATTTTTATTTCTTATAAAATAGAATCGGCGATGTATTTCATATTTTGCCGGTTTGTCAATTGGCATTCTATAGAATACCTAGGAAATGTGTGAAATGTTAATCGTTTCATACATTGCCGGTTTGTTAATTGGCATTCTATAGAATACCTAGGAAATGTGTGAAATCTTAATCGTTTCATACATTGCCGTCCAATTTTCGACATTCTATAAAATGCCGGAATTCATACATTTCCGGTAACAAATACATAATAATGCAAGATGAAATTTCCATTTTTATCACTTATAATAGGGGAAGGTTGCTTTATTTGGACCACCAAAACATTATGGTAGATTTCGTATAGGAATGACACGTTCTGCAGATCCCGTCCGATCAGTTGAAATCTTCATTTCCCTATTATCCTTACGTTTGAAGATAGAAAAGTAATTTAAATTATTTGAATTATCGTCAACGTTTGTACTGAAACGAATAGTGTCGATAGCCACAATTCCTTAGTTGAAAGCTGAAAAGTGATTTTCCAACTCCTAACTTCGACTACATTTTAATCTACGATAGAACCCCGAAAATTTTTTAATTGTCTAAAAAAATTTTTACTGAAAAATGAAGGTAAAATAACAATTACGAATCAGAAACAAAGCTCATGTTTATTCCTAACTTAAAAGAAGTACTTGAAGTGGTCTTTAAGAATGAACACAGCACCTTAATCAGTAGAAACAAACTCAGATATTTTCTTTTTACCCTCAATTTGTTTGCCACTGTATCGTGCGAATCGCCACATTCTGTTTCCGTACGCTTTCACAGAGCACCCAGAGTCAATACTCGACTGCATTTGGCATGTCAAGAGTATTTTACCGCATTTACCGGATAATCCGAACAGAGGTCAGCCCCAATTAGTTCGGATTCCTGGGGATCTACTGTATTCCCGTGATACCCCATCGGTAAGTAGCTTTCTTCAGTAGCTTTCTCTTTCATCCTCCTTCAAACCCTTTAGAAATTAGTTTATAGTTAAGTTTACGTTTTGAGGTAACATGAGGGCTATTTTGGGACCGACCTTGTAATTTTGAACCACGGTCAGATGACGAGGACGACGCCTGAGCTGGAATCCCCTCTCCAAGCTTCCGCGCCACACCGGCGAGGGGGCATTTGGCACCGACGGGATTGGCGTGCGCCATGCCCGCTTGCACGGCGGTTCTTCGGTACAGCCGGGTTTCGAGCCTGGGGCCCTCTGGTACCGGGGTCGGGACCCTACCACCAGGCCACCGCGGCCTCCCTTTAGAAATTAGAGAAGGAAATGGCGGAAGGGGTGATATTCCCTTTTCCTTATATCTCAGGGAGAAGGGAATGTACCTTCGCCTCCCGGCATGTTGGCAGGATTTTTTTTATTTACACTGATAGAGATGTAATTTTAATTTTTTAAAAAAGCAGTTGAAATTTTTCAATACTTTATTTATCTTCGAAATAATGTTGTTAACTTTTTAAACCCTTGAACTCTTACGTCGAGTCGTGGCCGCGGTAATCTAGTGGTAAGGTCTCGGCTTTGGGGCCGGCTGGTACCAGGTTCGAAACCCGATTCCACTGAAGATCCGTCGTGTATTGGACCTGTTGCATATTACGCTGAGGGTCAAGCGCTCTCTCGTTGGTGTGGAAGTTCGGCGAGAGGGGTGTCAGCTCAGGTGTCGTCCTCGTCGTCTGAACGAGGTTCAGCATGACGAGTCCGGCCCAAAATAGCCTTCGTGGTGCTTTAAAACGGGACGTTAACATAACTAAACTAACTTATGTCGAGTCAGACTGGACATTTTGAGTGATGCATCTTTTACACATTCTCGTTGGGTAGCGCTTATTATAAAAACCCTATAATAGCAGACACAGAGATTAATTTTTAGAAATTGAAACAAATTAATAACACGATTTTTCAGCTTCTAAAGCGCTAATTCAATCCCTAAACTCACGCGTGCATGATTATGCATCTTATTATCTTTGGGAGTGGAAAGCGTTAAGAACTACACTTTAGAGCGGTAAAAAAATAGCATTAAAATTGTGGCAATAAAGAAACGGTTCCCCAAATTAGATCTTTAATTTCTTTAATCACAATTAAAGTAAAAATATTTTTTGATTTTCATATTCACTCCAGAACACAATGAATGAAGCCAAGTATGACATTTTATGTCTTGTGTCATTCCTTCTTCTCACATATGGTTCAAACTACTTTGACTTGTTTTGTTCTTTTTGCACTAACGCCTGATATCTTTAATGTCCCTTTATTGTGGTGGTGCTTTTCTTTCCTTTACTCCAATTCCCATTTATGTATTATAATTGATAGGGGAGAGTTAATTGTAACTGATTTCAGGGTTATTCCAATTCAGGTCTGCGGTCTAATCTGAGCAACTTATATTATCATACCAAAAAAAATCAACTAACCTTATCCTTAAATTATTTTAATAAATTGTAGCTAAACAATTTTCCTTCCTGAGTTTATAACTGCATATTTTACTACTTATTTTAAAACAGCGTAAGTACTATGAGTCTCTTGTTAAAATTCTTCGTTGATGATATTTAAATGTAAACACTCTTTCAGTAACTGCAACTGCTTCGCGCTTTCCACAAACCGCATTTACCTCGTTGCAACATCAGTTGCGTACTTTGTGGCGCAAATATTTAGAAGATTTAAGGTTACGATGAAGGTCTAATCGAGAGAACGCGACGGTCCAAATAATGAAACTCTCCCCTATCAATGAAAGCGACTAACTGGAATTCTCTGCATCAGTCATTCGGATACTTGAGATGGTATGCCTCTGCATTCACGCCCACTCCACTCCACGCACATTCCCCGCGCCAAAACCGGTCGTCAATGCGAAGAACGATAACTAGAGAGATGTGCAGCAAAGTTGAGATATCCAACCCGTCTGGATATCCATTTGGGCTGCTGGGTCATAAATGCTGAAAACCGACCGGTGTAGATATGTAGGGGGAGTCTCTCGCTCTAGAACAAAGGTTCCCAACCTGTGGTACACGTATCCCTGGGGGTACGCGAAGGACCAGTTGGGGTATGCCAAATCAAAGTTGTTAATGGCGGAAACAAGAAAGCATAAGGGATAAAAACGTTAGAGTGTTTCAACGTTAAAGTGTTTAGAGTGAAAAACATGTCTCTCCAAGTGAATACTTGTTTTTCAATAACTATACCACTTGAATAGTTGATTATTACGAAGTATAATTTTTAACTATCCTTATAAGTTAATGCGAAATAATTGCAATACTGGTTTCATTTGCTTTGGAATTGAACTGATATTATTGTAAAAATGGAATAAAATGTGAAACCAAAAATAAATTCTGCAAATGTTATTGTTTCGTGTTATTTCAATTTTAAGCTAACGTTATTGATAAAAATTTCTTGGCATGGTTGTGGGGAGGGGAGATGGATATGATAGTAGGGGAAGCGCGAAAACAAAAGGAATCATCAAGGGGTACGCGAGGGGGAAAAGGTTGGGAACCCCTGCTCTGGAGGAAATCGGAGTGAGCGGGGGGAGAAGTAGGTGTAGTTGGGGATCGGAGTGACCAGTAGCGGATGGATTTGCATTGTGTGGAACGCCCGTGAATGACCTGCTTAAATGGATGGGCTGAAAATGGAATAGTGTGAAGTGTCATCACGTCATTTGCGTGGAGTGGAGCGATCGTGAATAGCGGGCTTAAGGCTGTCCAATTACGACCGCTCCACGCCGAAACTGGTGGCCAATGCAAAGAGCCGCTGAGAATTGGAGCGGAAGGTTGGATATTCAACCACTCCGGATCTCCACTGCTCCATTTGTACTTTGCACTACGACCCACCCCTGACTCCAGAGATGAAAATCTCCTGTTTGCAGTTTGGATGGGTGTGCGTAGTAGAACTTTATTGATTCCATTAAGGAAACCATTGTTTGATGAAAAAAAATTACAAGAATGAGTTTACAGACTACTTGAATGAGACTGACGACTTGATTTGAGACAATCTGGTTCTAACATGAAATAAAATATGAAAGAAAGAAATTGGTACAAAATGAAAAAATAATTTTAAAAAATTAGTGCAAAATGAGGTTTTACAGTTCCAGTGAGATTTCACAGTGAATAAGGTAGTTGAAGTTGTCTGAATATATGATTGTGCTAATTCTTCAAAGTTAACAACATCACGTTTCACAGTCGCAGTGCCAAAAATAGTGGGCCTGCGTATATTCATATGCAAGTTGAAAAGATGTGACTTGCTTCATTAATGAAATTTTTACAAAAGAAATATATGTTGCCAAAGAAAACTAACAAATGAATACAAAGAAATAAAACAATGAGTCATTGTCTGTTGACAAAATATATGAAAAAGAAGATAAAAATGCTAAAGTCAATGACAGAACAACGCCAGCGGGAGTAGTGTGTGTGTCGGGGTGGGATGGCTTGAGAGGCTTGGTTTAAAGGAAAAATCGAAGAAGGCGGGATCGGGGTCGGTGTCAGTGTTAGTGAATGGATTTGCGTTGCGTCGAGCGGTTGTGAATGGTCTGCCTAAAAGGATGGGCTAAAAATGGAATGGAGAGATCGTAAATGGTCTGCCTAAATGGATAGGCTAAAAATGGAATGGAGTGGAGAGATAGTGAATGACCGGCTTAAGGGGGAGTCATTTGAAAGAGAGGGATTTCATAATGACTCTCTGACTTTTTTAAATGGTAAGTTTGTTTATGTCGCCAGGAGAAATATATTCTCCACCTACGAATGAACAATGACGCTTTTCAATAATAACAAAAACGTTAGAACTTCAGCTGTGTCGCACCACTCTTCAAAGTGTTATTTAAAATTTATCATTGAAAGTGTTCATTTCTCCGGAAAATATTAATCTGAAATGTTCAAACGACATTGAAAACTTCCTTTCGATTATCATTAATTGCTATTTATTTATTTATTAGGATAATACTTCTCAATCAAAGAGGTCAAAACCAAGAAGACCAAAAACTACAAAAAGGAATAAAAAAAAAGCAGAACGAACGTATGTTACGTTATTTTGTTATATGAGAAAGATTTTTATGTTTTACTCTTCCAGTTTGAAATTTTCGATTTTCTTTCATTCATTAATATTTTGTGGTAACCCATTTTGCATTTAATAAATTACATCCGGATTCATTTCTTTTTTCTTCTGTTTTTGAAGAAATATGATTATTTTGATTAATCCTACCTTATTTCAAAATTCTATCGATCAGCCTGATCATTGCTTTACAATGATATCAAAAACATAATTTTGCAATAGAGATTATATTTAAAACTACTGCATTATGCTGCTTAGGTAGAAATGAGTTCAAACATTTTGTAACAGGAACGTTAGGTTCTAGGGAATTTCGAGTCTCAGCGTCACACCATTTCTCTGAATAAACTGAACTCAGCATTATTAAAAAAACCCGACAATATTTGTTTGATTATATTAACGTCCTGCTTAGAAGCAACCATTAAGAACCGCGGTCAAGTGACGAGGGCGACACCTGAGCTGTCACTCTCCTCTCCAAACTTCCGCACCACATCAGCGGGAGGAGGTTTGACCCCCTGCGTCTGATTTAACGTGCTACAGGCCCAATACAAGACGGTTCTTCAGTGGAATCGCGTTTCGAGCCAGATACATGGAAGACATGGATATATTTTTTATTCGACACTGTACCACAATAAATACATGCGATATAAATTTCTTTCTTTTTCTGCATTTAGAGCGATCGGCTGCACTAAAAGTACCCGCAGTTAAAGGGTTAATCAAATCATACATCCTGACATAGTGACTTGTAGTAAAAAGTATTCTCGTAGGAAATTGTTCCCAGACGTTTACCTTTACATTAATTTACTAGAAAATTGCCTCTTCATTCGAGAGATTTTCCGTCAAATTTGACGTGTTTAAATAGATATATATGCGAGAGAAATGTTTAACATGGATTGAAAACAAATAAAATAAACGTATGTTTTATGCCAGAATTTTTTTTATTTACTTATTTCTTTATTCAAAAAACCTCTTGGTAAGCAACATTCCGCGTGAAGTATTTTTCGTTGTTTAACAATTTTCCTCGTACTTCAATAACCATGAATTTCTCAGCTTGTCAAACGTAAGTCAAAAGTTAAAATTTCATAGGAATTTTTTTTCGAAATTCTAATCATAACAAAGCACTTCTCTGCTTGTCAAACGTTGCCAATAAATATCATCAAATTATATCATCACGATTGCAATAAATAATGAGATTCATCTTGGCGTCTAAACTATATCACGCGCATGATATACCACTGACGTGATTTACAACTTTCTATTAAAAAACGAAAATTAATTTGAAATATATGATTAATATAATTTAAAATTTCTCGGGAACTATTGATCATAGCGAGTTAAATTTTATATCAATCCATAGCAAATCTTATTCCACTATTCCACTATTTCAAAGCTATTAAATTTGAAATTAGAACTACAATTACTCTTTTAAATTTAAAATTACTGAAATTTAGATTCTCTAAAAATGAAATAATGCTGTTTAACGTCTCGCAGTGCTAAGGCTCGAGTTTTATTGTTGTTGACGTCAGAGGGTTACCGAGAGACAGATCTGGGCTATTATATTAGCAATTCTTCGTCGCATCGTTCTGCAAGCATTATTATTGCATAGATTAAGGAGAATAAATGCTGCCTTATGAAGTCTGTAGTTGAAGAATTGAGTCTAGTATATATTTTTGTAATAACTCTAAATATGCATGGAATTCCAGTATGTAAATTGATTTTGTTTCTGAAATTTTCGACTTGATTATTCACAAATATGTGTTATTTCAGAATGCTGCTACGAATGCTTGTGTTCAAAGGGAAACGACAAATACCCAGTCTGCAATGAATTATGAAATTTTGAATTCCATCATCTTAGGCCAATCAACGGCCACCGCTTCCTCGAGGCGGACATTGAAATGGTCTAAAATAGTCATAGTCAAGCTTTCATAACTCGATCAGCTTTGGTCGCAGAAGACTGGAACATTTTGTGTAAAATTTAAGTGTGCCGAAAATATTTTAATAAATATGATTAATAGGACCGGGGGAATGTATAAAAATTTAGACCTAGTTATTTTGTATTATCATACATGTAGATAATAAAACAACACAAAATACAATTATTTACGTCTGTACTCTCTAATTTCTTTTTTTATTTGTCTACAATACTTAATACAATTCTTAAACTTCTGTCTACAATACTTGCTTATTGTATTAATTAGTCATTTATTATTGTTACTTATTGTATTAAATACTTATTTATAATCATTACTTGTTACATTAATTACTTATTTATTGATATTACTTTTGTACTAATATTTACTTGTTGCATATTATTATTAATATAAATGCTTGTCTACAAACCTTGTTTCTTTAAAAAAAAAAAACCGAATGCCGGTTATTTCAAAAACCGGTTATTTTGAGCGGTTTTAACCGCCCGGTTAAACCGGAGGAGGGAAAAAACCGGTATAACCGAAAACCAGTTGTTTTTACAATAACCGGCATCCCTAGTCACGACCAAACGCGTTGTTCGATTTTCTCCGAATTTTGGCATGGAGTCATTACGGGAAGACACATCTATAAGGATTTTTAGTTTTTGATTCTGTTTCAATATGGCGGCTGTTTTAATAGTTTCAATGTTTGGCGAGTTTGGCACCATGAAAACATTTGAATCATTTTGGTAATGGCGAGATATTTAAATGTAATTTTATTAACACTGATAAAAGCAGATATTTAATTGTAAATTTGTGAACACTGATGAAAACAGAGCATTCGAAAAAGAAAATGGCTAAACCTTTAAAGATTGCGACAAAGTGCAGATCCTTTTTCGTGACGCGAGGTCTGCTGTTCACGGAACTACTAGTTAACTCTAAGTTTTCTCGCAATATACTACTGTTAATATACTTGTATCTGTTCTTCATTTCTATTAAATTTCCAATCTTCATCGAATATGTAATTGGATGGGGATTCGAAATGAAATCATGTCATTTATGTAGAAGGACTTCTAGATCCGCAAATGGATAAAAATTAAAATAGCTAAACAAAATTCTTTTGCAGTTAGATATGATAAGTTGAATGTAGATTGCTCGACTTAAATATATAATTTTTTAAAACTGAGTAGAAAAAAAGAATAAAAAAACATGAAAGGCGAAACACGGTCTCCACACACAGGCTTCCGTCCTTATTAGTATTGATTAGAATGATTCGCAAGACAAAACTGTGCTTCTTAAACTGTGGATTCTAGTACGGCTGTACTCCGCTTCTTCGATCACATTCAAGATTTGTAATACATTTATTTTTCATTAGCTTTTGCTGAATTACAGTAAAGTGCTAGAATTCTGAAATTTTTCGCGCGATGGCCTTACTCTATTTCAATATTTTCAAAACTTATATAGCAATTAATCGGTGCATTTAAATAAATTTTGATTCTTTACCAGTGGTGAATTTACCTGGTAGTGAATATTTTGAGAATTTATGTATCAGATAATCGGTGCATTCAAATAATTTTTTTATTCCATGCCAGTCATGAATTTACCTGGTAGTGAATTTAACCATTTATAATGAGAAATTATAAATTAAAAACTAAAAAGTATAAACTAACTAAAATGAAAAATTCCTTCTTTCTTGTTCACTAGTAAAAGTATATTTTCTAATTGTGTTTTCATTAAATTAGATGTCTGAAATGTTTTGATGGTATTACTCTATTTCAATATTTTCAGAACTTAAGTATCAGTTAATCGATGCATTTAAATAAATTTTGATTCCATACCAGTGGTGAATTTTCCTGGTAGTGAATATAACCAATTATAATGATAAATTACAAATTAAAAACGAAAAGTATAAACTAATTAAAATAAAAAAAATCCTTCTTTCTTGCTCACTAGTAAAAGTGTCTTTTTAAATAGTTTTCATTAAATTTATTTATATTAAAATATGTTGCTTACTATTGAAACTTTCGATTACAGAGCTTTTTCAGCTGTAAAAGGATAAAAAAATTTCCCAAGATATGGGTACGCGAGAAAAAAAACCGTTTAAGGGGACACATTACCCAAAAAATGCCCGAAATACGAATTTTCATTTTATTGGCTTATTTCAGTGCTCTTATCTTTCTACTAATTGTATCAAAATTTGAAATCTGTACCTTTAATATTTCCGAAGTTACTTAGATTTTTATTTACGACGACTAATGAAAAAAATGCGAAAATGGTAACTTTAAATGACTTTTTCTCCATGTCGGATTTTTCTGCACTTTCTTGTTTTCAAAATGCTAAGGCGTTTTTCCTTTTTCAGATAGGGCTTTCAAATTTTTTTTGTACACGTTTATCGTTATGTATATGGTAAAACTGCGCATGCAATAAGCATTCAGTTTCTTTTTCTAATATGCAAGATATAAAATTAAGTACTGCTAAATTTCCTCATTTTTCACATATAATTCAGTAAAATATCTATATTTAAGCGAATATCAGATATACCTTAAAATACATGCACAGTTTTGTGTAATATATTTCAGTGAATTTGCAAATAAAATTTAAAGCAAGAATATTCATATTTGAAAAAGTAGTAGGGTTTTTAAAAAATTTAAATTTTAACTAAACAAGCAGATCAAAATGAATTTTTTCTCATCAAGATGACTTTATACCATCAAATATTTATGTTTATAGTCTCAATACTATCAAAACTTCTTCAATAATACTTCAAATAAAAAAAAATGTTGAGAAGGTAATGTGTCCCCTTAAAAAGTGCCGTTACAAAAGGACGAAGAGATGCAGTTTAACTCTTTGCTGGACTTTATACTTTCCAAGGTAACTGTTTGCTAGTATTCCATCGAAAAACCACCAAACTAGACGTAGAATTTAATCGAAAATTAGCCGCCAAGGGAGAAAGAAAATTTTTCTTTGAGTGAACCACAGAACATTTTGAGCATGATAATGGGATCGTTAAATAATCCTAAACTGTGAGTTGTTTTAAAAACGAATTTTTGTATTCTTTAATACATAACTCTAGACTTATTGTATATTTAAAAAGTGTATTTCACCCTAAATGTGGTGTTAAGTTTACTTCTAGTTCTGAAGAGAGAAGCGAACCCAGTCAAGAAGGACACATAAAGAGAGAACGAGAAGAGACAGCCGACCAAGAGTATTGCGAGTGTCAACAGACAGCCCTCAGGATACAGATTCAAGAGTCTTCGAGAAATGATAATCATTTGTTGGATATTAAATTAGAATAATCATTACGTTTCAGAAAAATGTGATGCTTATTCTAATTTAATGTGTTATGAACAGAGCCGTTTTACCAAATTTGAACGCTCCGGCTTGGAGTAATTTAAAGCCCCAACAAAACCGTAACTCGGAATTTGAGCGCCTCTGATTTAACGAAAATATCCACTTAATAATATAATTGAAGAGAAAAAAAAATTACCTGCAATTTTTTGTCTCTCATTAACGCTTTACAATATTATAAATGAAAGCCTTTTCAAAATCGGATTTGCAAGTCAGCTTTCCCTTGCATTCCTCCTTCCGCTTCCTTGCATTTAAATATTTGTTGCAGGTGAATTCGGATATGTGTTTGAATATTTATTATTCTTTTACTTTCCAAATATCCTACTAAATAAATTGCATTTTTAACAACTATCTGCTTTCTGAGTGCCTTTTTTTCTGCAACTAATTCCATTCTATATCTACTTTATTCGCCCATGAAAATAAACTTTACATTTTTGAATTTATAAGTACATATATAACTTTTATCCTTATTCAATTTTGAATCAATAAGTATAATAGATTTAAAATTTATTTTCTTTACGAATTTATTCGTGAATATTCAGAAAATAAAGCGAAAATGAGTTTCGCAATGCGTAATTTTATGTACAAAGGACAGAAAATAAGTCATGTTTGACCCTCGTATTCTCGACCGTTTCCTTCCCGGAAATCGAGTCATTAACAGTGAGACACTGGACAACCATCCCCCTCGATCAGTGGCGAATCCAGGGTGGTTATCGGGTTGCAGCCCCCCAGAGCTAAACCAAAATTCTTGGGTTTGTTTAAAATCACTACAACTTTTTGTTCTTAATTTTCATTTTAAAAAAATAATAAAATCGTGATAACATTGCTTTCTGGCTTGACAGGCATTTTCCTACTTTTCTAGTCATTCCACTTGTAGTTGTAACGCTGACGCGGTCGAAGACATTTTTTGGCTAGTTATTTCATTATATTTTTTATAAAATTATCGAAAATATTGTAGTGTTCTTTATGATTCGTATTGTCAGGTGAGTAAAGCCTGTAAATTTAAAGTGTTTTGTTTCCCATAAGTCATTCACATTCGTCACGACGATACAAAATATTTATG
>BGPR01004914.1:62181-92031 GCA_013235015.1 Araneus ventricosus
GTTGATATTAGCACATATTTGACTCTAATCAAACCTATTCCATAGTAAGTGGATGGCAGATGCGGTGCAAAATATGTTAAAATATCATCGAGACGACTCCACCCTGGATTTGCCAAAGATACCTGCCGATTCTCGGAGTTTTGTTTTCTTTCACCCCTTCCATAAAAAAGAGGCTCTCCGTTCACTTATTTCCAGGGCCGGACAAAAGCGGGATCTGATGCAAAGCTGACTTGCGGGGCCTTGAAATAAATTTCGTACAAAAAATAATTTATTTCATTTTGCTATTTGAGTCTCTAAGAAGCCAATGCAGTTGAGACCATTTTTTGATATTTTCTAATTTTTGTAATTATTAATGGGATTAATCATATTCTTTTTAGTTATTAAACGGTTTACTCTTTGCTTCATTAGAAGACTTTATGTAATTTTGCTGATAAAATTAACAATTCAAATTTTTTTAAAATAATTTATTAAAAATCATTACATTTTTTTCTGGACATAACCGTATTGGCTTCTGAGCAACTCATTTATTACTTCGTAAAATTTGGTATAGAAAGGACTTAATGATACATGCAAATGATAAATAATTAAATTATGTTTATTAAGTTAACATTTGAATCGCACAAAAAATCGTTAATAAACAAAATAAAAATATTTGCTTCATAAGTACAATTTGTTACGCCACTTATCTAAAACTAGTTAACTACTCAGAAATTAAATATAGCAATTTTAAAACTCAATTATAATTAATAAAAATAGTAATCATAATAATTAAAAATATACTTAACTAGAAGATTTGTGCCCCTCTAAGACTGTTTTTTAACTCGCCAACAATATCTCAGATCTGATTGTCACAGATTTACTAACAAAAGTTGTAATAGAAATTCTAATGCTCATTGGCGGAGTGCGCAAGAAATAAAAAAATAATTTGTAGTAAATCTTAGATGTAAATATATAGTAACATCAAACAATAAAGGCCCGAAATTGTATGAACTAAAAACTTCATCATAAACAACATTCTTTGTGAAATATCTGTTGTCTTTTAATAATACTCCTTAATGTGTGGATTTTTTCATTTGAACTTTAACGTGGCTGGGATTAAGGCATCTTGATAATGCAACATAAAGCTGTCCGTGTGAAAAAACAGGCTCATCTAAGTGAATTCCTACTCGGTATTAAGTAAATCAAGTAACTCATTCACCGACACTCAAATCAGAACTAATTAAACGCAATTAGTAAAAAAAACATAAAAATACTTATCCTTTGTTGAATTGACGATCTTCCGCTGATTCAAAAGAGCCTCCAACTGAAGCGAGAATACTATAATGAATCATCATAAACTGTAACAGAATTTTTTTTTACCGCGCGTGGGCGAAGCAGCATAAATAAAAAAGAACTCAGCCCATAAAACCTATCTGAATTTGTTATTAGGAAAATAAATTAATCCTTGAATTGATATTAAATCATCACAGATCCCCCGAGTATGATAATTTATAGACGTAGACAGACCCGTCTGAGTCTTACTCTCTTTGGCACGTAGCCAAACCAAACCACGTGAGCGTTACCGCAATTTCTGGATAAATCTATTATAGATTACATCGCTCCAAAAATAATGAGTGACAAGTCGAAATCTATAAGTGCACTTATGTGAAGTGTTCTGAGGACCCAAAACAATTTTAGCGCCCGGGGCCCCCAGGAAGCTCAATCCACCCCTCGCCACAAAAAATTTAGTTATATTAACGTCCCGTTACGAAGCAACACGAAGGGTGTTTCGGGATAGACCGCGGAATTTCGAACCGAGGTCCGATGGCGAGGACAACGCCTGAGCTGACAGCCCCCTCTCCAAACTTCAGCACCAATCCAGAGTTTGTGTGTGTTGTTCGATTTTTGGTTCGATATAACTTGTCTGTGTCTGTTTTGAGTGTGATTTTGGGTTGGCTTTTTTTGTATTTTCGCTGCATCTCACACATTGTATTTTATGGGTGGAATGCCATTGGTAATTAAAATTAGGAATGAATTGTTTGTTTCTCCACGGTCATGGTAATTTTTTATTAAAAAAATAAGTTTCTCTCCATATGCTGTTATTTATATTGTCTCCTTGGCCGGGTGAGCCCTTGTAATGTAAAACTTTTATATATGTTTACATGTATTTAATTTCCCCCGTATTGGGAGGTGTTGTGTTCTTTTTTAATAAATGCGACAGGGGCTTGTGTCCTCCTACTGCTGCTGGTCGGTTCTCTTTCCCTCCGGTTCTTTAATGCCTTAAACCCAGTAGGGTAGGCAGGATCGGGGTGGGTCGTGTTGCATCAATCCAGAGGGAGGGAGTTTGGCTCCTTGGGTATAATTTAACATGCCCACAGGCGCGGTGGACCTTCAGTGAAATCGGGTTTCGAGCCTGGAATTCTCCGGCTCCGAAACTGAGATTTTAGCACATGGTCACAGTAAAAGAACTTATCCAAGTAACGCACTAAACTTGTTGAATGAGTTCACACTTAAATTATTTAGATTCCATATTCAATATTATAATTATGAAATCGGAATGCAAAATTGTTTTTTTCTCCTACCAATTACCAACGAAAATAAACAATTCCAAATTTTTAATGGCACTTGGATAAAGTGTCTTAGTATAAAGATAAATAATTAAAAGAATTGTTGGTAAAATATTCATATATACCGCATTGAGAAAGACTGTGCTTAAAATTAAGTAAAAAATGCTTATTTTAGAATACATTCAAACTTGTAATAGTACCTAGAAAATGGTACTTAAAAATAAGCCCACTTGCTTAAAAATGAAGGCAGGTGAGTTCAAATTTAAGAACTAATTTCTTGTTTTGGAATAAAATGAATGGATGTTATGAAGCGAAAGAACTCCAATCAGCCTTTTAGTTTTGAAAAATTTCAAAAATACGTTTTTGGCTTCGCCGAATGCTTTTTTGAACTCTCTGGCCTACTAAAAAATGATTATACAACTCTCTTATCTACATGCAAGAGCGAAAGAAATTTTAGACTGGTCAAAAACTATCCGCGAACTACCATAGCAAAGAAACATTTAATGGTCCCTGAAATTTATGTTTTTTATTTATCATTTTCTATAATCGCTCTCCATTCCGTCAGACAATTTTTACTGTATTAAAATCACAAACAATTTATTAATCCAAATAATTATTTATTATAATTGAATTAACTAACTAATACTTAATTACCTTTAACTAAATATAAAATAAATTATTATGTGTTATTTTAAAGCTAAATGAGGAAATATCTGCTCGCCCCCGCCTGTTGGAAAATGCCTGCCGTCGCCTCCATCACTGTGCCAAATTTGGAACTAGTAACTCAAACGTCTGGACTTGCATAGAGTAGAAAAAAACGAACATACATACTCAAAAAATAGCTCTTGTATATTTATAGATATGCCAGCTCATGAACTATCATGTTAAAATAAGTTTTATTAACCCTCCGTTAGTCGCGCGGGGTACGTGTGTTCCACATTCGTTTTCAAAACGCAGCGCTTTCAATTCCATTCATTGTTTAGAGATCAAACTTTCCTTTTACCATCTGGACGACAGGTGTACCCCACGCGCCTAAATGTGTAATAGGAATTTGCGGTTGGTCGTTAATCTTCTTTCGCAGGTTCCATAATTCTATAATAACGTTTACTTTCTTAACAACATATTCTGCTTCCGGTGGGAAATTCTGGCATTTTTCTTCGTTTAATATTTAATTTTTTAAATATTTATTGAATTACAGTGAATTTAATTCTAAAAAAATAGTACAAATAGAGATTAACAACGGATAATTGGTTTTCTGCCTCAGAATTTGCCAAAAAGATTTTAACAGTGATGTAAATTATTTTATGTACATGCAATTAATTTAAATATACGGGAATTATTCATAGAATTTTTACCATATAAGAAGCGAGAAGTAAAGTCATGAATATTTGGCTACGTTTGTGTCATAATTATATACCAAGAACTTTTCAGTTTATATTGACGACAGGCCAGTTGACAGTGAGGATAACAAAAAAAAAACCCTAAAATTGTTGCATTTTGTTACATGACAAAAGGAGTTAATATTCTAGATCATCAATGCCAGAGAAATTATGTCTCGAGAAATGCTTGTCATTGGATTATGGTTCTATCCAATTTTTGAAACAAGTCTACTATTAACGCTTTTGTAATTTTCAAACACAATAATATAGGTAAGAATAAGAACAGACTTGACGCCATCAAAAATTTCAGTTTCATGTTTGTTATACTTCAAATTTTATGCAGAACTGCCCATTGCCCGCCTTCCGATGGGATTAAAAGAACAGAAAATCTTATGTTAGGAATCAACGGTAAAGGATCAGAAAACAGCAAAGTAAATGAGTAATAAAGGTAGATTCAAATGTTGTGGAAGAAATACGGACAAAACTAACAAAAAATACGGTAATAAAAGCCATGATTGATCCTTTAGTAAGCATTTATAAGAAGTATATGTAAAATGTTGTAATTTTTCACAATGTTTTTATAATCTCTATTAGAAATATTCAAAACAGCCATCTAAAATTACGCTTTCTTTCTGGCATTTCTTAGATGTTTATTCTTTAATTTGCAGCTGATATGTCTTTTCTCAGAGGAAAACATCTGTAGAAAAAGGGAAGAGAAAATAGGGGTCATATGCACCTCGCGCACCTAACTACGTAACAAAATTTCGCGCGCCGAACGGAGGGTTAAAAGAACTATTCAAAATTATATGTGTAGGTGCATTCGAATCGAGCAGAATTCCGTAATTGAAACTCGATCACTGTTACTGCATAAATTCTGAAAATTGATATTTTACATAAAAGTATGTATTAAAGTAACGAGCTTTTTATTATACATTTGATGACGGATTTTCAAATATAGTAGGAAAATAAATAAAAGATTGTTTAAGAGTGGCAGAATTTAAACGAAAATTTATCTACCCTAGAGTATATGTATAGTATAGTATAGAGTGAATGACAACGTTCAGATATCGCAATGATCCAAAATGCATTTTCAAAGTCATAAATTGTGGTCAGAATTTGTATTTGACATTCAGTCTTCATAACGATACATTTTGAAGTCGAAAGAAACATTTATTTCATATTTAATAAAATAATCAAAATATTCTTAAAGGGGTTGTTAATAATAAAATACTGAAAATATTCTTAAAGGGGTTGTTAATATATATTTGCATTCGAAAGAAATAAAAAAAGATAATAAATAAAAAATCTCATAGATTTAAAAGTTAATAAATAGCGATAAATTTTCTAGTAATTATCGTAAAGTATTCTCATATTCTTAGTTCTTATGATAAAAAAAGAAGAAACAATGGCAAATGGGACTTTTTTCTGTCGTTTGTTTCATCGAAATAATTATATCAACCATTCATCAATGTGTCAAACTGGCAATTAAGAGGAGGGAATGAATAAAAGAATATGGTTAAAATAAGTTTCAAGGGGGCTACAAGTTGCAAGATAACATAATTTTCCGAATGTTCATTTAATACAACTTAAAAAAGGCATTGCATTGATAATGCTTATAAAAATCTCATATTAAATCGATCATTTTCAGAATTATATACCAATATAATTATGACACAGGAGAAAGCGGCGGCTGTGTGTTGACGCCCACCCCCATGTGTGGTGAGGGTTCATATATTCGTGACAGCTTTTAAAGTAGCTTTGCATTACGCCATCTGTTGACTGTATAGAGAACTAAAAACTAAAATTTTGCAAAATTGTATTAAAAAGAATTGAAATTAAAAAACAATTAAAACAAATTATGTTCATTTGATTACAAATGATTGAATCACACTTTTTTGACGGCAGTATTCATCACTCTTTTTTGGGATTTTTTGATATTGTTTAGAAAATAACAGTTCGTCAAATATTCGTCATCCCTACAAAAAATTTAACATTTATTCTTTTCTCAGCATGTTTTAATCCAGCTAAAATACAGCTGGCAATAAAATGTGCTGCGTCATTTTAATGTTGAAATGAAATGCATATTTTATGTATGCATGTATATTTTTTTTGCAAGTGAAGATAGTGCCGACAACATGTAATTAGAGGTTACATGACATGGTCAGTTATTTGACTCCATTAGGAACATTTATGTAGACAATGAGCAGACGAGGTCCAAGGTCACTAATAGAACATGGGTTAAATACTATCTACCACAATCTGAAGTTTAAAATTACGTTGTTAAGAGAACCTTGAATATAAAAGGATGCAAGATTCAATTGAAATCATATTCCCGGCGAACAAGCTGGTCGCCGAAGGCGGCTAGTTTATAATATAATTATAATTAATGAAATATATTTATTTGGGAAAATAATAATTAAACCCTTTACCAGTGTATCCTGAATTCAGTTCGTTTATCGAATTATGACGTTCCTACATTTATAATATAAAATTAAGTCATTCATCGACACTATCATTCCATATAATAATGGCCCATAATGCCCATGTGTTCTTTTGGCTCACAATTGAAACAATACTACAACACATTTCCATAACAGAAAGGGGTCATACGGTACAGAATACTACACCATTAAGGGGTTAATATTAATTTGAGATACAAAATGGAAATATTTCATATTTTTGAAGCAAAATAAGCAATTGTTGAAGAATACTTTAAGAACTATGCACTTGTTAATTGGAGAAAATCTCCAGAACTCCGGATGAAATTCTCTGACCGTTTATTTATTTCCAGATTTGTGGGTTATCCTGGTTACTATAAGATAATGCTTTTGCTCGAGAATGAAGAAGCAAGTTCATCTTCTGTTTCTTCTTATCTTAATTCATTCGTTTTATTTATCTATGTATATATTTTTCGAAGTGAAAGTTCTGTAGTGGGAGTTAAGGGTAAGGGAGAATTGTGACAGAAATCGAAGAGAAACTCTAAAAAAATTGTGAAGGTATTGTTACAAAAATGTAGTGTCGCTTTCCTGCTTCGCTAGTCTTATAGTTGGGAAGAGAGTTTTACAAGGATAAGTATGGAATAATAGCATAACAAGGCTATTGTGTTCGGAGCTGTGCTTTTTAGGTGTCTTCTTTCTTGCCTCTTGCATGGAATGTTCAAATATTCCTGAACAGTGTTTTTGTTCAGAAAAGTGTGTTCCCGTGGGAACGCAATGGGCTTAATTCTTGATTGCTGATATATAAGGTCGGAACTGAACAACTAAAGAGAGAGATCACTTTGAGAGCCAGACTGTGCTGGCTGAATGAATCCGAGGTCCTAACCGGAGATTTCCAGCGAAACTCGCTGTCTTTATATCGTATCAGCAAATGAGACGCACCGCCGGGCTTTACTTTGTATTAGTATTTATTTAACCTAGACAGATTTGCTCTTATTCTTGTAAATTTAATCCAGATGTATATATCTTAATAAATTTATTTAGATACTAGCCGCTTTCGGCGACCATCTGGTTTGCCCTTTTAAATTAGTTTTCATTTTTGTATTTTATATTAATTATAGCATTACCCGTCGCAGTTTCAGCCGCGATAACTTAGGAAAGATGGACAATAAACTGAATATTTTATGGTATTTGAAAGATAGTAAAATATTTAAAGAGTAATGCCAGCGATACAATTCTCTGTGATGCATCGCAGCTAACGAAACTTACCAACTGAGTTTCAAATAACTTTCACTCTTTTCATCTATCACACATAGGTAGAATGATTAACGCTGAATAGGGTCGCGAAAGCCGAACATGCTGGAGACCCGTGTGAAACAGTGTGTACAAAAAGCGAGGCAGCAAAAAATTCATAAACATCTAAAAAACCAGGGAGTATAGGAGGTAGACAATAAAATTTAAAAATTAGTTAGTTTTTCTGAACACTACTGCTTTTTTGTAATTCCTAGTTTCAGGCTGTAATTTCCAGTTTCTAATATCAATTTGATGAGTTATCACTTGAGGAAATTCAAGTTTGACGGTAGTACGGTACCCTTAATTCTAACCAAAATTTTAATAAAAAATTACCTATATTGCAATATACAAAAATTTGAAAGCGTTTTCATGCCTCATAATTTTAAAATGGCAGGAAAACATGAGATTAAATGCTCGAAGAAAGGACAAAAATCATTTCAGTGTACCTCACACACAATAAAAACAAACAAACCTGAAATCAAATATCTGCTGCCACGCTTTATGAAAATATTACTTTGGATCAGGTGCGATAAAATATTTCAGCAATGCAATGAATTTTAAAGTGAAAATTCTGATTTGTAGTTAATTTCCCAAGAAAAAACTTTATACTATCACAACTGTAACAATTGCAAAAGCGCGTGAATAAAAGATTTGCTGAAATAATCAGATGGTTTGAGTTTTAATTACAACAATAAAAACATTGTTAAAATTCATGTTTTAAAACATTTTGAAACATTAATTGAAATTGAAAAAATGTCACATGGAAATAACTTGTATGTAAAAATGGTGTTTATGCGATAATAGGATCCGAAGTTAATCCGGATCGTTAAATTTAAAGTAATTTTTAAATAATTTAAATTCTAATTAAAATTTCGAAAAATCCTTTCTTAGTGAGAACCTACTCCCCGAGAAACAACCGCCTGCCAAATTTCAAGTTTCTAGTCCCAGTGGTTTGGGAGATTTCGTGATGAGTGAGTCAGTGAGTCATGGTATTTGCCTTTTATATATAAAGATTTAATTTAACTGTGAATGTCTAACTAAAACTTAGCTGCAAGACGTTACAAAGGGTAAGTGGCGCCCGTAAAATAATACGATTTTTTTAAATCCCTGCCGTCATCAGAGGCTTAATGGAGCTAGGAGCACCCGGAAAAGAATACGATTTTTTTAAATCCCTGTCGTCATTGCAGGCTTAATGGAGCTAGGAGCATGGTATTATTTTTACCTACCTCATCATATTTTGATTTAAAAATGACATAAACACAGTAAAGTTTTGACTTCATGTAGTAAATCAATAGTTTTTCATGCTTAATTTATTGTAAGTTTAGAGTTAAATTTCTATGTATCCATGAATTAATATAAATGCTGTGGAATGACTAAAAATGTCGGAAATATCAGCAGAAAGAATTAGAGAGCATTGCTAAAGGCACGTCAAAAATAACAAGATCCGAGATAAAATTGGTAAAAATCTAAAATTGTTTCATATTTATAGAAATGTTTCTGCAATAGAAGTTTCACTTCAAACGACTTATGTTTATATGGATGAGGGAAACGCAGATTTTTCCTTTTCAGTTATTGATTTAAAATATTGTTCTAAGTTTTAAATTGTTCTTTTCTTATAATCTTGCGTTTCTTTGCCATATGTTTATAAGGATAAGGTAAAAACAGATTTTTTTCTTCTCAGTTATTGATTCGGAATAACATTTTTAACTTAAAATAATTTCTAACCTTTCTAATAATTCTGTCCTCCTCTTAAATTATTTCATTTTAAAGATAATTTCTTGCCTTTTTTTCTTTATTTCATTGTTTCTGTGAATGAGTCTGTAGAAAAGATATTATGCCGACAGTGTTCATTTATGTTTTTTTTTTCTTGCAGTGCGGCAACAGAAGCTTCTTGATGCGACAACAAATGGCCATCATTATGATCGGTAAACAGATCATCAGGAAATGCTCGCCCAGGAAATACTCGTTCCGTAAGTGCTTTTTTTCATCGATCAATCTAGTATCTATATTCAAACAATACCCATTTAGAGTCCTAATATAGCGTTACCAGCTGGGGAAAAAACAACGAATATTGGCGTCTTGCAAACAAGAAATACGATACTCAATGGAATCGAACACAGCAGAACAAACAACCTTCGACGCTAAACTCAAGTTTTTCAAAGACTTGTGTGGTTCAATGGTGCAGTGGTGTCAATATATGCTCACGTGATTATAGTAAAATGACCGGTGCCATGTTAAATTTAGAATTTGCAGCGCGTCATGTAACTGCTGCTCGTAACGTTAAGAACAATTCTTTTGCTGATTGAAATAACTGTTCATTACAAGTTAAATTTAGAATTTGCAGCGCGTCATGTAACTGCTGCTCGCAACGTTAAGAACAATTCTTTTGCTGATTGAAATAACTGTTCATTACAAGTAAAATTTAGAATTAGCAGCGCGTCATGCAACTGCTGCTCGCAACGTTAAGAACAATTCTTTTGCTGTTTGAAATAAATGTTCATTACAAGTTTTATTTTAACTTCACTAGTTTCATGTTTGTGTGATGGAATTATGTAAATGATTTTGGATCTCTGAAATGGGATACAGTTGTGTTTGATGACAAAGCCATATTTTAATATTTGTAGAACGTAATTATCAGTTAAACGATTAATTATAATTAAATTTTTAGTCTATAGCGTGGCGGCATATTTTACTACTTACTTAAAAAAAAAAGGCGTAAATGCTTTGGACGTTGAAATATTTAATTCTCTAACTGTCAACCGTGCAGGATTTCTCTTAAAAATGATTTCGTACAATGGTTCCATCGTTACAACTTAATTTGCCTATTTTAAGGTCTAAATACTTAAGAGAATTGAAGTTATGTTACATGTCTAATCTAAGTTCCCGGTTGAAATTTGTAAAATCTCCTCTACGGAGGATGTCACGATCTTCGAATGGTTAGAGCGCTGCTCTACGATGCCAAAGGACTCGGGTTCGAATTCCTGGACTTTTATGTTTTTAATTATTATTTCGATTATTTGATTTATATGCAAAATAGCATTTATGTAAATTTCTTATATGTAAATTTCCCCTTAGTTATTCTTGCTAACTGTAACTGTATTATTAACTGTTTCGCCAACTTTATATAAGCAGATGTAATATTTAGTTCTGGGAATAAAGTCTCGAGTTGAGATTAGCGAGCTTTGTCTTCGTTCGATGCATCCAATCGGTTATCCACGCTAACTTTATCTACGCGACAATATCGCATATTAACTAACTAACTAACTAACGCAAGTCAATAAATTTATGTTGCAAGTTGAATAGTGATTAAATAATGAACCCTAATATATTTTTAATAAAAATTGGAAAGCAGAATTTCTCAGAACGTAATTTTTAAAAAATGAAATCTGTTAATGTTAACCTACTAACAATTAAAAACGGGACAATACGTGACATTTTATTTCAACCCGAGACGAATCCGGCACATTTTTCAATCCAAGACTAATCCTAAAACCAGCGGGAGTGGTCTCCTCTAAACTTTCTAGTATATTTTCCAAAAAGGTGTCATTTCGCCCCCCCCCACGTGGTTTAAAAATTCGATCCGACTGTAACCCAGAATGCCACGACTATTCACGGGTTTCTTTTGGCGAGCGCCTAAGTCGAAAGAAGCGTATTAGCACAACCGCCGGTGGTTGTGATCTTGGTCTTAGGACCTGAAACCACATTCTCCTGTACCCTCCAGAGCTGCTCGAGAGTCACCCTAACATGAAGGCGCGTGGGTGTGTTCAATCCCTGAGATAACACACACCTCTCGATTTCTGAGTCCTGGACTGGCCTGTTTTATCCATTGGTCGGTATCCCAGGGGCGCTTTTGATCCAGAGGCACCTAAAAATTGCCACATCGATCTTATTTTAATATTTAACCAAAAGTTGTATTAATAATACTTTTAAATATATTAAAAATCAAAATATAATGAGTACTTGTAACTGGTCAGCCATCGATTTTGTGATGTTAAGTAAACTTGTATACATTATACCAGAGGTTCCCAACCTGTGGTACGCATACCCCTGGGGGTACGAGAAGGACCAACTGGGGGTACGCGAACTCGAAGTAGGTAATGGCGGACACAAGAAAACATAAGGGATTCAAAATGTTGTTTTGACGTTAAACTAATAGTATTGTAAAAATGGAATTAAACGTAAAATTAAAAATAAGTTCTGCACTTGTTATAAATTCCAGTCATTTGACTCTTAAGCTTACCTAGGTCCTTAATATTATTGATAGAAACTTCTTTGTATAGGCGGATAATTGAAGGGAGATGTGGATGTAGGGAGTACGCGAAAATAAAAAAAGACTTATCAAGGGGTACTCGAGGAGAAAAAAGTTTGGGAACCCCTGCGTTATACTATAAATTAAAATGCATATTATCTCAATTAAATAAATTATTTTAAGATTGTAAAATGAAATACAAAGTATTTATATGTGTTTTATTATATTAATTTAAATAACTATATTATTATATTTTTGTATTTTGTAAATATTTAGAAGAGAATTGAAAAACATTTCTTTTTATGTAATGCAACAGTTAAAACGAATTATGTATAGGGTCTGGAGTCGCGGAAATTGGCTTGCAAAATCCTATTTTGAAAAGGTGCCGATTCGTAAAATTATGAGGTTTTAATCAAGAAATACTTAATCACGGTGACTTTTTTACTCATTCATTATGCTAGTTAGATACATTCATTCGACAATAAGTGCTGAAATTCCTAGTTATGGTTCCGACGGTGATTCAAATTATTTTAGACCAGGGCGCTTAAATTTGATAAGACGGCCCTGACTCTGATGTATCTCTGGCACTTTTAAGGCCCTGTACCGTCCTGTCATCTATGCTCCGCGCTAGGCATCCCTCTAGAGCCGAGACAGAAACTGAACTATTTCGCCCGAACTAATCTTTCTTCCACAAAGAAAACGAAGCAAGACAAGGGAAGGAAGAGAGACTTGGGCGACTTTCGCCGAGTATGTTGTTCTGAAGTGCGTGTTTCTGCCGGAGCCGCTAGAATGATTGCGAACGGCCTAAACTAGGCTGAGATGCTATATTTTCAATTTTAGGGTGACGGCAAAAGTGTGATTTTATGTAACGGACAGAATTTTACTGATCTTGAGTCGATTTTGGGTTAATTTAATTATGATAAACTCGTGAAATATTTTATTATTCAAATTGTTTTTTTATGTTAAATGTTAGTTTGTATCGTATTGTGTCTGTAAATAACTGTCTTGTGATATTTTAAAAGCGCAGTTTTTATTTCCAAGACATTACAACCCTCTTCTGTCTCATTCAAGAGGTGGCACTCTTTTCGCCTCACCCTTACTCTCGAGTTTTAAGACCTATGAAATGTAATCTCTATTACTTACAAGGATGCAGTTGTTGCCAGGGCCTCTGGGGGTGGTCCAACCCCACACTGTATAGGTGCACAGCATGTTCGGAGATGATAGTAGTGTCTTAAGTTTAAATTTTGAAAAACTTATTCTTAATTCCTCTTTGGGTTTTATGAACTCGAAATACAGTAAAAAAAAGCATCGTATATCATGGTGAAATCAGTGCTGCTCAGAATATGTCTATTGCAATAGTACTATTTAATATTAATCGAATTATTAGTGCTATTACTGACTTTATTTATTCATTTTTAATTGTTTTTCTAATCTATTGCGAATAACTTTATATTTAACGATATATTAATACTTTTCTTGGCGGCATTCTTGTTTCCAATTATTTTTCTATCTATAATAATAACGAACTAATTTTATATTTAACGACATTTTAATAATATTAATTTTTTTATTTATTTCTAATTATTTTTCTGACTTCATATTTTCTTTTAATTTTAATAGACTTATAAAAATTTACTATTTTAAAGCAATAAATTTTGATTGTACTTTAAGGATCGGCAGTAGTACTTGGAAAAGAAGGGTTTTTCCTTGATTGAAAATATTTTTAAACCCCCTAGTCACATAGCTGACACGTTGAAAACTTCCTGAATGGTTTTAGAGTAACAGTTTGGTGTATGTACAAAGCATAACTTGAGTTGATAAAACAAGCTGAAAAAAATATTTAAACCATTAAAATAGCTTAACCCTCTGGCATAGGAATATATTTTACCTCCTAATTAGATGCCACAAACTATTGGGACAATTATTGTTGTAACAATCCATACAAGAACATAGAGGACACCTAAGATAATTAAGCGTGTTCAAGTGATTTTTGTCTTATCCACATCCTGTGTTGGTCGTGTTTTTTAAGTCGGCAAAATTCATCAGTAAAGTCGGCATATTTATTCTCTCCCCCCCCACTTTTCGCCACGTCCTTAAGATAAGAAAAGAATAGAGAAGATCTTCGGAATACAGGTGTCGAAAGTGTTAGGACACATTTCAAAAATTTATAAAAAACTTTTTTTAATAAAAATTTTTTTAATAAAAAACGGTTATTTTAAATGAGAGCGTATTTCATAATTTTTTTTCAGATAAGTAACATGGCGTTTCGGTGGTATAGGGGGTCGTAAATTACTGGAAATCAAAAATTTGTTTGGAGCCATTATCTGCAAAAATATTGAAACTGGAAGAAAATTAAAAGCATGTATTTGTAGAGAATTTTACGCTATTTGATTTGTTAATTCAAATGTAGTGTGAAAACTGAAGAGTGTTCGAGATATTCAAGAAAAACTAAAAAAAAGAAACCAGAAAACTCGCATCGGCTTTCTCTGATCAGTAGCCATTGCGAATGGAAATCTCTCTCTGTAGCAAATTTAGAAAGTCGTAATGGTACGCCACCTATCTGAAAAAAAATTTTGAAATTCGCTCTCATTTAAAAAAAAACCATAGTTGAAACATTATTAGTTTTTTTTTCATTAATTTTTGAAATGTGCCCAACAATTCTCGGACACCCTGTATAATAGAAGATGTTTGAGAAATCCTGACATATAAGTCATTTTACTGTATTCTCTTAATATGATTCGAGGAATCACTTTTCTTGTTTCATTCCCTTCATTCAATTTTGTTGTATAATCATAAACATTATATTAGTAAATATCATGTTTACCAGTGGCGGTTTGTACGTTGTAAGCCCTCGGGGGTACTACGAATTATAAAGGGCAAAATTAATTTTAAATAATTTAACTGTTAGATAATAAAAGATTAATTTTTATCTTCTTGCAGTGGCGTAGCTAAAGAGGGGATGGAGGGGGCGGCACTTCGAAAGGAGTTACGAAATCAGAAACGCAATTTTTTTTTCTTCAAATTTTATCAAAGAAGGAGTTTAAGTTTTCTCTAGCCCATAATTTTTAGTTTAACTATTAACACTAACAAAACCAGTGTGTCAACTATGAAACGCCCTGTACACCTGTTGTATAAAATAAAATCGAGATACTAACACAACTTCAATATTATATATATTATTAGGGTAAATTTACACCCCTAAATAAATACAAGAAATGAGCCAATTTTATGAGCACATCTTGTAGTACACGTCATCATTTAATTAAATGTAGTAAAAGGTCAAAACGACAATTAAAAACGACAATGATATGATGGTTCAAGGCTTTTAACATACATAAAGTTTAGACTTGAATATGATGATTATTTTAGCAGGCAAGGAATAATTTAATGAGATCAATACTTAATTATTAGTACATCACAATTAATACATACAATTTATTAAGTCAAAAAATTTTGGATATCATTCCAAATGAAAATAAATTACAATGTTCATAGAATAAGTGTAAAAAATCACTATAGTGTAAAAAGTTTATTATCATACAATACATAACTTTGCAAGATATATTCATATTTGCTTGACACAATGGAACACTATTTTTTGCTGTGCCCTCAAGTCTGATGCATCTATTTTATAAAAATTATTTTTCGTATCACAATAGATAACTTTGAACTTAAAAGATATTTAGATGCTAAATAGATGTATTTCAACCGAGAGTAAAATAGTGCTTTTAAATATCTATTACAATTAATGTAAGTGAAAACTATAATATAACAATGCTGGAAGAAACAAAAATCTTTTAGCTATTTTTCAAATCGTATACCTGTGATTTAATCCTTTGCATTGATCCAAATAGTGGCAATACATTTATATATGTTGGCTGTGCTGTTCAAAAAAGCGGTCAAAAGAGCCCAACGTGGTTCTTGGAGGCAACTTTGCACTCAGACACTAACTCCATAAGGAACTCTTTACCGGTAAGCATTAAAAGCATACAAACCACCTTCGGACATATTTGAAATAATGGAAAGCAGCGAGAAAGGAACTCCCACAGAATTCGGGTTAAAATATTACAAAAACTGTATCTGGAAATTGCACCAATGGCAGCACAGATACAGTCTCTCCCTTCTTGACGAAGAAAAGTCCTCTGCAAGAAATAGATGACATCCTCACGAACATTCCTAAAGGTAAAGTCCCTGGATATGATGGCATCGATAATATCTTTGTAAAAGTAATGTGTAACTCCTTTCCCAATTTTGTGATATGCTTCTTCAATAAATGTTTAGAACTTAAATGCTGTCCGGATCCTCTGAAAATTAGACTTGTTATCCTGTTTCACAAGACAGGTAAAGACGAACACAAAATTAAATCTTACACACCAATAATATTATTCCCCACAGTTGGTAAATTGTTAGGAGAATCTTCTTCTACAAAGAATTAACTTCAAATTAAAAACAAAAAACTGCAACATCCACTGCAGTACGGATTTTGAGAAGGAATATCAGCTGAGGACGCGCTCCTGCAAGTCACATCTCTCCTAGAACAAGCTCGAAGGCATGAAAAACATGTTGTGTCGATTTCTTTAGACATATTAGGTGCATTTGACAGTCTGTAATACTCTTCCATCAGAGATAGACTTGCTTCATTCTCTCTCTTTTCCAACATAAGCAAAATGCTTCTTGACACATTAAGAAACAGAAAAGTAGCGATGCAAACCAGCGAAGGGCCAGTCTTTTGGGAAAAGGCTCAGGGATGTCCAAAAGATTTATGTAGTCGGACAGCATTTTGGAACATCTTGGCAGACGAAATTCTAACGGTACAGTAGCCTCAAAGAGTTCATCTACAAGCATTTACCGATGACTTTGCGTTCATCGTTACAGACAACACTAGAGAATGGCTCAGGAAGCTCAGAAAATATGCATTGGACAAGTTTAAGGGCTGGGCAGGCAAAAATAAGCTACATGTCTCAATGGAAAAAATTAGCTATGTTCTTTTCAGCAAGTTTGTCAGAGGACCGGCAATTAAATGAAGGAACCAATAAATTAACCATAAATATCAATAAAAATATCTAGGCGATACAATAGATCATAAATTAAGTTCGTTACCACAAGTAATAGAGCAAGGAAAAAGAGTCATGTAACGATACCAACATCTCTACAGAATTGCAGGAAAACTTGGGGAGTAAACAAGAACATCAGAAAGGTATTGTATAAAACAGTCATAGAAAGAACACTCTGCCATGTAGCAGTTCCTCTGCGACATAATATGACATCCCGACTCCATTCAACGTCTGTTTCTTCTATATATTACTGGCGCGTATAGGACAACCCCAATCGCTGCTCTGGAAGTGATTACCGGTCTTCAACCTCTCCACCTACAAATCCATCAAGAAGCAACTTATGCCCGAGTTGCTCGAGCAAGATCTTCATCAAACTTTTTCAACCTCAAATAAATTCAGCCAAACAGATTACGAAAGGCAAAGCAGTGGAACTCATATTCACCCTCAAAATATTTTTCTCCACAACCAAATTTCCTTTGCAGATCATAGAGACCCAGGAGTCAAAGCCATATATACCGATGGATCCAAAACGAACAGAGGCACTAGTAGCTCATTCTGCATTCTCGAAAACTATGGATGGTAAGATAAACTAAATCCCAATAATTCGGTTTTTCAAGTTAAAATCCTTGCAATAAAAATGGTAATAGAAGCAGCTGCATCCCTTCAAAGACCAATCAAAGTTTGGACAGACAGTTTGTCTAGTTTGATGGTCATACTTAATCTTAAATCCAACCATAGTATGGCTCGAGAGATTCAAACACTTTTTCTTTCCCAAATACATTCAAACACATTCACCTGAAATGACTCAAAGCCTATTTCGGTCATCTAGGCAACGAATACTCAGCCCAATTAGCCAAAGAAGCTATCACAAAAGGCGACCATTTCTTTCTCCCTAAGTCACTTTCCTTCCTGAAATTTGAAATAAGGTCAACTGCTTTACACATTTGGCAAGATAAGTGGGATAACCGAGAAACGGGTCGCAGTATATGCGAAATAGTGCCTAGGCTCTCAAACAAGTGAGTAGGATGGAGTAGAGAGGGGCTAATGTTCGTTTCAGGACACGGGCCTTTCCCTTCATCCCTTCAATCCTCGAACACATGACAACTGCTCGTGTGAAGAAAAAGGAGATCCAATGCACTATGCCGCAAAATGTCCGCTAACCCTCTCTTGAAATTTCCTTACTCCTACAGTGCAAAATAAATGACAGTGGTTAAAAGACATTCTCACGAATAAGTTGTCAAGAACCCGTCTTCGACTACTACTGCTTTCCATGTGTGACCAGAACACACTCATTGTAGAGGAACATCAATGGGCATGCATCCACTCAGACGTGGACACAATTCCGGCAACATCTGATTTTTCTATCTTTATTTTATTATGTTTTTTTTACTTTTCATATTTTTCGTTTTCTGTGTTGTTCTTGTCCAGTGTTTCTTTTTCCTTTAATATTCGTTTTTGTCCCAGTTATGTGTATTTTCATTTAATAAAATAAAATTCACCTCCATCCATCCAAACCGGAAAGGAGCCAAATGGCTCTAAACACGGGGATGTATGTAATGTAAAAATATACATGTTTGCTATGCACTTAAAACTGAATACTTTGTAACATAACAAAACCTTATGACATAAAAGAATTTTATTTCATTAAAATTCCTCCTAAAATGGACATGTTTCTTCAATTTCAATTTGTTGCAAAACATTGTCACAAAATCAATGCTAATGTAACATTCAACTATTTTACTTTGTAGATAGTATATGATTACACGTTGCCAACACTGTGGTTGAACTTCAGACACAAACTGCCTCTCTACGAAGTGCTGCGACGTGTTCAGGGTGACGGCATGCATTTAAACCTCTCAAAAGCGGCCTTTTCTAGGGCTTCACGATGTTGGGGGTGGGCTATTTGGATGAGGTGGTAGGCTCGTTGACGAATATTCTTACCAAAGAGAAATGCAATGCCATGCTCAGTAACTAGATAATGGATGTCGTTGCGAGATGTAACAACTCCACCACCTAAAAATGAATAAAAAGAGTATTACCTTATATTATAAATGAAACAATGTGCATGAGAATTGACCTTAAAAATTAAATTCAAACACCTTTTACAGGAATTGTCATAAACCTAAGAATCAACAAATTTCTACAATTAACAATTTTTGAAAAGGATAAACGAATTTTACTTTCTCATATACAAAGCATCAACAAAGAAAGTCTTTTAATCCGCAAAAATTTCATCCAAAAGTTTGGATAAATCTTGACATTTTAGACCTTCCTGGGTTAAAAACATTTTTGGAATTTTGTCTGTCTGTGAACATAACTCACAAACACAGATAGCTTAGATGGATAAAATTTTTTCATTGCTTTATTTCCAGAATTGTAGATCTCTAGCAAAGTTTGGACACAACAAATCTACAAATTTAGTCTGTTGATTTGCCTATTCCTGTGTATGTTAATACAATTTCCGAAAAATGCAACAACCCAGATAGATGAAATTTGGTATGTGGAATTGGCATCGTAACAGTATATTTGTATTAAATTTTGGACCCATTGGGATAAATTGAAGAGGTCCAAATGCATACTAGAATCTTTTTACTGTATTAAAATGTCAACAGAAAATGTGTCATATTATGTACGTATATGAGAATGCCGAGAACACTCCTGTTGGCATTTTTTGAAATTTTATTCCGATACTTCAGGAACACAAATATATAATACTGCACTATTTATTAGGAAGTTACACGCATACGAAATACTCAGAAAATAAATCAAAATTCAGTTCCAATTCACTGGTAATCCCTTTAAAGAAAACATAAATTTGAAATCTTCACGCCTAAAGGAATTATTAAACACAGCTTAAAGAACAGAAAATTTTCTGAGTAAAAAAGTGAATAAGTAAAAATGAAATTTCATCATGTCAAATGTCATCAATAAATCTGAATAAGTTGATATTACTATATCATATTACATGGAATTTGAATTGGCATTCAAATTTTAAACATTGTTTTATGCGATTTACAAAAGCGAGAACACTAGCAGAATAAATTTCAAAAATCAAATGGGTAAAAGAAATATAAAAGAGATCTTAGCTGAAGTAGGAAAAAATAAACATATTTTCACAGTTCTGTTGATAGAAGTAGGTTTAAATTAGGCTAGAAAATTGAATAGTTTTGATGGAGAAAAGCAGCGCATCCTACAAATATTTTGAACAATATTAGTACATAAAAGGAGTTTAAACTGAAGCAAGTTATTTATGGACTTAGAGCTCCAACCCAAATAACTCTGATCAAGCCACTTTTACTAAACCGCACATTCTTTAGTAATGATTAATTTTTTTATCAGGCATAGCTTGGATGCTATAGATCATTACAGCTTTTATTATCCTATCAAAAGAGTAAAAAGTACCTATCACACAGGTATTTTACGAGTAATAAATTTCTTTGAATTTAAAGTGTTTTTATCGAAAAAGGCGTGTTTTCAATTCCATATTTTATTGTTGATATCACACATAGAAGATTCTCGTCGCCACACCTCTACTTTATGCGTTTACATCTGGTATCCGTCAGCCAGACAGATTCTCAAAGTGGTTGCCATAATTTCTGATAAGTAACTTGGCTCATAAGTAACTTGGTAAGGGCTTACCACATTCTTAAATAAGATTTCAAACCTCAGTTTAAACCAGCAGGAGTTGTCTCCTCTAAACTTTCTCGTATACTCCCTAACACATGTAGAGAAAAAATAAGCAAAAAGGCACTAAAACGAACAAGCGTCCCTAACGCAGTGGAAAAAAAAAGCGAAACGTCAAGGCCTTCAGCGAAAGAGCGCAGTGAGCCAAGATCAGTCTGGCCTTGTTTTTTTGCGTCTTAGAATATTGAAGACAAAAAAAATGCAAATTGAATTCTTTTTTTTAAACCGATTGACACAAAAATTGGACACAAATCTACAATTAAGGTTAGAAGGCCACATGCAAAATTTTATTTATCCAAGTAATTTTGTTAAGTTATTGCGATCAAAAGTATGCGATTATAGAGACCGACAGACAGTCAACCCTTTGACAGATATGGACCAAAATTTTATGCGGACCTACATTCCTGATAATAAAACTGTGTACTACATTTTATCTATCTAGCTGCTCAAGTTTTTGAGTTATATTTTTCACAAGAACGCGGACAGACACACGAACTTCCCTTAGACGGATTTTGTCCCAAATTTGATAGAAACCTACAAATTATGTGTCAAGATCACATACCAAATTTCATCTCGTAGCTCTAATAGTCTTCGAGTTATCATGTTCACAGACAGACAGCCATAATTCCCAAATTGTGTTTTTCGGACTCAGGGAGGTCTAAAATGTGGAGATGCGTCAAAATCTCGAGTTCGAATTTTTTGACGATTACAATACTATCTCTTTGTATACTTCGCATACGAGAAAGTAAAAATATGAAAACCTGACTTCAGCACAATAGTTAGTTACATTTTCATTGGTAAAAATATATCTAAAGGAAAGCATCACAGAATACTCCAGAAAGATTTTAATTTCATCTAGTTTTTAAAATTTAAATAATTAAAAAAATATTGAAATGGACTCTTACATATCACAATTTATACACATTTCATTTTATTATTAAAATACAAACAAGAACATTTCTGTTTATGTACAGATCTTAATACTGAAAACCATTGATTCAAATCCAAGTATCAAAAATTTTAAGAATAAAACTTGAGGGGAAAAAAAATAAAGAACTTGTTGTGTTCGGGGTCGAGTTGATCCAAGAAAACAACGCCAAGTTTCGAATCCAGCATTTATTTCACATAGTCCAGATTTGGAGGTCGTACATTTATATTGATTTGCAAGCGGTTAAAAAAACAGTTAAAGCTGTACCGATTAACATAAATATTAACAAACAAGGATATAATATTCCTTCCTTTGTTAAAAAAATAATTAATTGAACAGGCATTAAACAAAGTCACAACATCAATAAAACATGTGCTTTTCTAACTCTGGTGTTTCTACGAAGAGTGCTACTGTTCAGCAACGGATTCCGAGACTACCACTTTTGGACTATTTTACACCGGAAAGGGTTGTCAGGCAATGAGTCATATGAGCACATTTCCGGAGTTCTTTATCAGATCACGCTCAGTAAAATGTAAATACAACCCTTCCATTCTTCACTTTCCCCTATTTTGATGAAAATACCTCCTTTGAGCATGCGCAAAAGCGCGGAGGGTTTCCGAATCCGTTGCAATAA
Source organism: Araneus ventricosus (assembly GCA_013235015.1). Taxonomy (NCBI): domain Eukaryota; kingdom Metazoa; phylum Arthropoda; class Arachnida; order Araneae; family Araneidae; genus Araneus; species Araneus ventricosus. The sequence goes on from BGPR01004914.1 coordinate 84,384, forward strand.
AATAGGCACACTTTCTGCTGTAGTTGGATGCACTGTCGATGGCTCGAATCTCTGTTCAGGAGTCATGGCAGTGGATGGTGTAGGTTCTGTTGGACGTGGTGTAGGTTCTACTTCGCCGGCAGGAGCAGGAAATACTGGAGGTTACTCTTTATCTGAAGGAGAAGGAGTAGACGACACCTCTGGAATACTTGGGAAACTTGATTGAAGTTCTGGTGAGCTCAGCGGGATATCACTTCGTATAGATCGCATTTGGTCAATATGCCTATGAAGGATTTGGTTACCAACTTCTACTTGATAATTAAACCTTCCTTCTTTTCTTAGCACTGTCCCGAACTACCATTTACCGTGTGCATTTGAAAAGTCACGTATGATCACTTTATCTCCGACGTCAAATTGACGCACTGGTGAATCTGTCGCTTTTTCAAGTGGTGTTCCATTTTCGCGCAATAAATCCAGACGTGCAAGAATATCACGACCCAAAAACATCGTAGTAAGATATAGGTGGGTGGTAGAATGTGGTGTTTTACGGTAATGCATTAAAAATTTCTGCAAGTTATAGTCTCTACTTCCAAAATCAACTTGACGCATAGCATCTTTAAAAGTTTGAACAAATCTTGCAACTTGTCAGTTGGAACTTGGAAAGTATGGACTTGTTGTATTATGATAGATGCCAATGTTCTTTAAAAATGCTCGAAACTCATTAGAAATAAAAGATCTACTATTATCCGAAACTAAAGTTTCGGGTAAACCATATCTGCAAAAGAGCGATCTTAATATTTCGATAGTTTTCCCACTAGTGATAATATTCATTGGAAACACTTCAGGTCACTCCGAATGTGCATCTACAACAATCAAATACATAGAATTCATGAAAGGACCTGTAAAATCTATATGAACCCTTTCCCATGGTTTCGAAGGCCATTCCCAAGGACATACTATTGTTTTCAGGAGTGTTCTTTGTATATTTGGAACATTGGATGCAATTTTTAGCTAAGGATTCGATTTCTCGATCAACTCCTGGTCACCAAAAGTATGAAGCTAAAATTTTAATTTCACAAATTACAAAATGACTACAGTGCAATTCGTATAAGACCATCCTTCGATACTGTTTAGGAATTAAAACCCTATGCCTGCAGAAAATAACCCCTTTTTGTAAGTTTTGTCCTTCCTCGAAAAGTGCACAATAAATTGGGCTACAAAAGTTTTTTTTATGGATTTATCATATTGGAGTGTATTCTGTATTATTTGTTGCAATGAATTAAATGTTTCTTTTATTTATGATATTTTTTAGCTTCAATTTGTTTTGTTGAAGCTAATTTTCGAGCTAAACCTACCTCCTTTTGTTGGAGCTAATGATTGTCATCTTACCCTTTTATAAACTATAATCACCATCTTCTCCAGGAAATCCCAATCCTGTCATTGAAACTCCGCTTAACAATCTTTCATATAATGGTTTAAGTTTTAAATCAGTTTTGGTTATTCTGGCTAAATCTCTAGCAGTTATTGGTATAGTCTCAATTTGACCAATTTCAAATACATCAGCAATATCGGCTACCACATCGGAAGTTACTTGTAAAGTCAATTTCTATAAAGCGTCTGCATTAACATGTTTCCTAGTCTCCCGATACTTAATATCATAATCAAATCCACTATGAAAAATTGAATAGTGCAATAGCCTTCAAAACAGGTAAACCTACTTTAGGGCTAAAAGTATGAATTAAGTGTTTATGACCAAAAAATTCTGAAAAACTATTAATTCCCTTGCCAAATACTCGGAGCCGTTTTAATATAAACCATAATATTTTACAACGGCATAAACCTTTAGTAGTATTTAAAGTTAGTATTTTTTTATCCCGTTCATCTACCAGTGTAAATTTAATACTTTTGATTTCTTTCGAGTCAAGCCGGAAATCTCTAAACCAATCAACACCAAATGAAGGATCAACTTCCCTATCACATAATAAAGCTTTTTAACCTTTATCTGATCTTTGTATTTCACTACGACGGCTGCTTCATAAATTGGTTTAATCAATTCATCCCCAAAAGCTCTTAAATTACATTACTGTGCTCAATTTTAGTTTGAGGGGATAGTTTACGAAATTGACTTATATTGACATAGCAGAAATGCATGCAACGGTATCTAGTTTCATTTTCACTGGTTTATCATTAATCCAAACCTTTAGAGATATTTAATCTTTACTTTCATTTATATTAATGGTATAAATTCAAGTTTCGTCAGTTACTTGGCGAAAGTTTTTTCTTTAATTTCGTTCGGCAGTGGGGCTCAGTATGTCCTTTAAATTTACATTTTTTTACAGGTCTTATAATTATCAGGACACGCATTCGCAAAATGAAATGGGCGTTTACACTGCAATGCCCATAATTTACCTGTAAATGTCCGCCTGGTTTTGTTTCGTACTGGTTTCACTTCGTGGTTTTGTCGACTCTTTAAAAAACCGGAACTACCACGAGAACACTTTCTAGAATTTTGGGCTTTGTATACCTTGTGCATACTTTTAGAATCACTTATGGTGTAAAGTTCATCGGCATCTCTTGCAGCAGTCTCCATAGCTAAAGCAATGTTTACTGCTTTTTCATAGTTGAGGTCCGCTTCCGATAATAGCTTCTTTTGAACAGCTTCGCTGCGCAAGCTCACACAAATCTTTCTCCGAGACTATCGTTTTGAAAACTGTCCGAACTCACAATTCATTGAAAGTTTCTTCAGATGGGCACAAAACTCCGCCACAGTCTCCCCTTCTGCTTGGTTCCGCTTGTGAATTCGAAAGCGTTTCGAAAAAACTAGTGGTTTCTGGTTCAACTGCTTCTCCAGAATGGCAGTCAATTCTCGAAAGCTCTTATCCTTCGGTTTTTAGGGGTCGAATAGATTCTTCAATAATGCATAGGTTTTAGCTGACAACAGCATAATCATGGTCGGTACCTTCTTATCGTCTGGCACATTATTCGTTGTAAAGAACATTTTTAATCGATCCAGGTACGAAGCAAAGGTTTCAACCTCTTCATTAAATACTTCCATCGGCATTGACTGAGGTAAAGCCAACCTCGCTACCAGTTTTGTGTTCGAGGTTAAGTTCATCCAAGAAAACAACGCCAAGTTTGGAATCCAGCATTTATTTTACACAGTTCAGATTTGGAGGTCGTACATTTATATTGATTTGCCAGCGGATAAAGATACAGTTAAAGCTGTACTGATTAACATAAATATTTACGAGGATATAACAGAAATAGTATTTAGAAAAGTTCCATAATTATTCATCAAGAAAAATTTGGATTGCTGAAAGCCAAAAGAGATATATTATGTTTCCGAGAAAAGAGTTATTTAACTTCATGGAAGAGGGAGTATGAATATGATGCGATATGAATCCCATGATACATGATATAATACTCCTACTTACAAGGGCAAATCAATTTCTTCACTTCATGCTAAAAATCATGAAAAATATTCCATGTTCCTCTTAAAGAAATAAACATTCTTATTTCTCGATTGTTAGTAATTAGTTAAGATAATTAAGATTAGTGTATTCCAACCAGTTTCATTCAAAGAATGGATTGATTGTAAGCATTTTTTTTATTCTATGGTGCGAATTCTATCAAAGCTGGTTTGACCAGAGAAACTGCCTTTTATCCAGCAAAGAAAACAATTCTGAAAAATTCGGAATTTGTTAATGAACCACTTTTATAGGTAAATAACTGTATGCATTTTCTCTTGAAATACTTTTATAAAAAGTAATTAACAGAATCGAATTGCCTTATGGAGAACAGAACTGAAATTCGCACTCACCTTGCTTGATAAAAGGTACAATCTTGGATTCTCCTCTGCTAGTACAGTATGGCCAAATAGGATTCCCGAGTTCATCATAGGCCATGGCAGCAGCACGCAAGAAATCAATTTGACCACCAACACCTGAAATTCATGAAACTAAAGCTTGTACAAAATACCGTAATACGGGGTTACTTTGCACTCGTGGAGGTAACTTTGCACCAGTGCAAAATTTGTGTGAAAAGTGACCTAGAGATAAACTGATTAGGGGTACGGGATTGAGATTTTTTTATAGCTTCTTGGGAACACTGAGTAGTGCATGTCATTCTTTAAACGTATGTAACAATCAATCAGGAGGTACCAGAAGGAAAAGACAATGAGCAAATTTTTTAGCGAAGATTTTAGTGCTGAAAAATCTGTCTCTGGTTAGGAAAGTTTGATATTTCTGAAGGCAAGTGCATTTAAATGAGAAAGAGCCTAGCTTTCATTTTGTTGCTTTAAATGTCAATTATATTTGTTAGTTAAATTGTAATTAATTTTTTTCTGACCTGGAGCAACTTTGCACCGAAAAGGAGGGATTCTTTGCACCATGGAAATTTTTGATAAAAAGCAATGTGCACAAATCTTTTAATCCATTGAAAAAAACCCATGCACATATGAATAATAATGGAAAAAATATGTACAAAGCTTTTTTTCCATAGTCAGTATATAAAAACTCTAAACATTGAGGTAAATGTTTTGCTAATACAGATAAAATCATACAAAAAGCCTTAGTGACTAATATATTTAATAATATTCACAGTATAATTCATTATATAATTTCATATATATCTTTAAATTTATTAATCAAAATTTACAACTAATAAATTTAATGTTTTATATAGCATCTTATGACAAAGTTAAAATTCATTACATGTAATTAGGGGATACGCTATTGCAGGGAAAAATTGCAGATTCAAACATGAATTAAAATTACTACGTTATTAATTTATTTATGACGTGAAAAATTGTACTTCCTTAGTAGGAAAGAAATAGAATTATAGTTTTTTTTAACTTTAAAATTAAAGTATAATTAACGCTATAATACTTTTACAGCAGATTTTCAGATCAAAAAAGTATTCGGACACTTATAAATTAATTAACACATTGCAAAAAAAACTACTTTTGAGTCTGACATGAAAATAAAAAGGCTACGTTATCCTTCGAACACTTGATCAGTGCTGCCATCGATTGAATATAAAAGAAACTAATACTTTTTTGTAAAATTTACGTTCAAAAAGTAAAGCCTGTCAGTTTGTGATGCTTTCTTAGAAGTGTAGAAGAATTTTAAAATGGGACGTTAGGCCTTAATGGGTTAAGCAGTACCAGAACGTTTGACCTGGATGGTACTGTTGGGGGTTGGGAAGCAGAGGATCACTTCACAGTATTTTTTTTACATTTAAAATGTATAATTATCTTATTTAGGTATTGAATTCGTGAAATAATAAAATGTCAGAGATGAAACAATGCGGATTTTGCAGCTTTTCTTTTATTTTTTTCATCAAACATTAAGTTAATTAGTACTGTAGTTCAAAACATTACTATAATGTAAATGTTGAAGAATATTTTTTAAAATTTATGTCAATTTCAAATTACACTAAAATTAAGTACTTTCAAAGTAAAATCATGACATGAGTAAGTTACAATATAGACAATACCATTGGTTTTCAGAATCAAGGCATAAAATGCATTTAAATGTTTGTAACCTTAATGTTTTTAAAAGCCCTTCCCACCACTGCTTACCAGTTGCTTACTGTTTTGATTAATTAGAAATACCAATGATATTTTCGAAGGTACGGCTTAGACAAAGTTCGGGGTGTTTTAAGGAGGTATATTACACATTTTTCTTATTTATTTTTCATTTAAAAAAAGACAGCACTGAAAATGTCGTCACATCACAACCCTACTAATATTGAAACTCCTATAGAATAAAATATGTTTTCGACGAAAACTGCATCTTTTGAAATTATGTGTAGTTTACCCTTCCTTCTAATACTCTTGGAATACTCATAGTACTCTGCTACTCTTTTTTTCCATATGCTTATTGCATATAGATGCAATTTTTGCTTTAATCCTGAATGTAACATTTAGCTTCTATTTAACCTAAAATTATCAGTTTGTATTTAATACATTAATTTTTTGTGGTTATTTGAAATATTTGTTTCCTTACAAAGCTAAATAGCTTCAGTAATCGGATTTTTTTGTCAGAAATACTGCTTATCTTCAGGATATCGCTTAAAACCATTATCCGGTAGCAGAACAAATTAATAAGAAATAACATTATAATAATTGTCTATCTAGAGTTGTATCGGGTCTTTTATCGGTATATTTTGTAGCTCAAATTAAAAGTGGCTTGCATCTTAAAAGATATTCTGTATTAATTTTTCCACTTCACCATAATATAATAGTAACCCATTCCATGAAAGAATCCAGATCATTCTAGAAAAAGATTATCTGATGCATAATAGTTACAAGAATAAACTCGGTGACTTAAGTAGGAATATTTTTAAATTTATGGGTTTCAGATATAATATTGATTTCCGCCTTAAAATAATCTGTTAGGCAATACTCCTGCGTGCATGTTGTTGTGTCATAAACTCATTAAATGAGCGGCCGCGGTGACCTAGTGGCAAGGCCCCAACCTCGGGACCGGAGGGTCGCAGCTCGAAACCCGATTCCACTGAAGATACGCCGCGTATGGGGCCCCCTGCACGCCAAATCATACGTAGTGGCCAAACGTCCGGAAGTTTGGAGAGAGGGGTGCCAGCTCAGGTGTCATCCTCGTCATCTGACTGTGGCTCAAAATTAAGAGGTCCGTCTCTAAATAGTCCTCGTGTTGCTTCAAAAACGGGACGTTAATCTAACCTAACCTAACCATTAAATGAGAATCCGATTCTACATCTAACTAGCCAAATTATATTCATACTCGCATTAGGGGAAAAATAAAACGTTATTGTAAATTTGCTGAAATGTCATTTGACCGAGGGTCAAAGTTTTGACGGTCCGTCCCCAAATCGCCCTCGCGTTGATTTAGCCCTTTTTAAGGCCGTGGGAAGTATATACTTGCCACCAAATTCATCAATTTTTAAATGCATTTTTTTCGGGTTGGCATAAGTTCTCATCTAATTTTTTGTTGAAACAAAAACATGGATGTTCCATTTTCTTATCTCAAACCATAACGAAGTGTCTTGATATGGTAATTAATTATTAATTAATAAATTTAATTAACGAAAAATAATGCCATCTTATAAGCTAAATGAATTTCTTTTTATAAGCTTTTATGCAGCTTGAGTGCCGTGTTCTCAAATCTTGAGATCGATTTCTTACGCACTTCCAATCGAGCTACAGCTTTGAAATTTAGCACAGTGGTGGGTTTCCGGAGACAATACAATATTATGCAAAAACATTGCTATCAATACTTATTTTAAACCTAAAAAAATTATATTAAAATTTTTTCCCTATATTCGGGCGATAAAGTTTGTAAGGTGGTAACCTCACGTTACGCAGGGTTGTAACAGGTTAAGAAGCTAACAGAGAATACGCTATACTTCCGGCCCTGCACAGACGAATGACGTAGCTCGTGTTTCTACGTGTCTTGGGTTTGCTTTCTATTAGAATTCGCCAACAACCAGAAGTATTTTTTTTACTTCGTGTGCGCCAAACGTTTCGCATTCAAAGCAAAAGAGAAAGTTGTGTAGATCGATTACCTTTTTTTCTATTACATTGATTTAAGTACATAATTTGTGCATTATTTTGCTGTGGTAATAATTGTAAGTTATCACGGAATATATTACGGATTTATATTTCAGAAAGTTAATGCCATTGAATCAT
>BGPR01004914.1:92041-102966 GCA_013235015.1 Araneus ventricosus
ATATAGTAATTTTAATATGTGTTTTATATTGAATAATTCAATAATTGAATTTGGTTTACTATGGCTAACATGTCGTGTGTATTCATGTCGGCCGTCAATAAAAAGTAGAAATAAAATAAATCAAAAAAAATTTAAGGTATAAGCTTTTATTCAAAATGCACTTTATATGAGAAAATACGTTTGCACATTATAATTTCGTCAAAATGAACTCAAAAGTAAAAAATAATTCTTTCATTATAATGAAAATTATATAATTTTACTTTTACTAAAATATAAACCTTCAATAGCAATGCGAAAAAATGAACGCAAAAGTTGAAAATAATTTTTCTGATTACAATAAAATCCATGGTTCGAATAAAAGCCCATGTATTTTATTGTAATCAGAAAAATTATTTTTTACTTTTGAGTTCATTTTGACGAAATTCTAATGTGTAGACGAATTTTCTCATTTAAAGTGCATTTTGAATAAAAGCTTATAAATTAATTTTTTTATTTATTTTATCTTAAATTAATTTCAATCCCAAAGTTATTTTGTTATACTACTACTGGGAAAACATGGTCCTTTAAAGGGTTACAACTAGTCGGTGATATGACCAACTGAAGTACTTTAAACCCTCGATGAAGTCATGAAAATGAATTCCGTGGCATAAGACAGTTTCCATCAGTTCTTTTGCATTATTGTTTATTTGTAATTTTCTCTACAGTTTTCCTTTCTATGAGTTTATAATTTAAACTGGATGATCATTCTAAGAATGGTTTCTATTATAAGTAGGATTACTTTCAAGATTAAATTTATTGAGCAGTGCTGGAGTCATAATCATTTTGAAAATCATTCGAGTGATTAAGTTACCTTAATATTCTACGATGTTGCTACGATATTCTGAATGCCGCTGGACATCGTAAAGGTATTGTATGAATATTGTAGGGCATCTTGTGCTAAATAGGGAATCTTCCTCTCTGTTTCGCGTCCACTGTGAAATTTCAATAATGTATGAAAAGTCACCTAATGAATTGTAGTATTTACTACTTTGGTAATTATTTGTCGATTTTTTTATTCATATCTTCTGACGCTGTCCATTCCATGTATTCTGCCGGTTCCGACACATTTTTGCGATTTAATCAGCTTTATCTTCCCATAAAATGTTTGAACGTCCAAAAATCCAGTCGAGAACGATTTTTTTGTTATCATAATTTTGTGGATCAATCTTTGAGTAATGGATTCACAGATTTTTGAGCGCCGATAGGACCGATGAACTGCCCGACAGAAGGAGGGTTTCGTTTTCTGGAATAATCCACTCGCTGATCACCAGACATAAAGCTGGACGTTCAAGATCGCTCCACTCTTCGCAAATGGCACTCCACATCATTCCATTTTTTTCAGCCCATCCATTTAAATAGGTCATTCACGAGTCGCACCGCGCCAACCAAAAACATATCACCTACGTACACTCCGATCCCCAAAGGTTACTGCGCCTACTCCTCCCCTCTCTTTCAAAACGGTACTCCTGCAGTGGTTTTGTGGTTTTCGTTCTTACGAGAAAGCCTCACTCCAACACATATCTACGCCTGTCGCATTTCCGCATTTATGACCCAACAGTCCAAATGGATTTCGAGAGAAGTTGAATTTCCAAACTTCCGATCACGCCACGCCGATTCTCATCGGATTTTCGAGGCCTGGTGGTAATGTCTCGACCTCGGTGCCGGAAGGTTCCAGTTTCGAATCCCGATTCCCCCGAAGAACTGTCGTGTAAGTGGGTCTGGTGCACGCTAAATCCGTCGGGGCCAAATGTCCTCCCGCTGGTGTGATTCGGAAGTTTGGAGAGGGGTGCCAGCTCAGGTGTCGTCCTCGTCATCTGACCGCGTATCAAAATACCCTCCCAATATAGCCCTCGTGTTGCTTCGAAACGAGACGTTGATATAACTGAACTAGACGACGGATGTTAACATGGCACGACCGAATTTGCGAGGAGCGGAGCGCTCTTGAATGGTCATCTTAAGGCAAGTGCTTCTGAAGTAAAAATGCAGTAACCGTGGTGGATTCGATAAGAGAATTTCTGTACCATTGACACATCTGTCGATGGAATGGGATTTCAAAGCATCTGTTGCGTTGACAAAGTGTTGCTAATACATTCCTTGAAGAAATTGGAGACTGCTGACACTGGCAACGCCTTATTTTGAAATTCGAAGTCAGATATAAAAATGTAACACAGTTCTGTATCATTCAGCAGCGGATAGTTTGGTAGCATAATCAAGTATTCAGAAGTAACATTAATTTCTTGAAAATTATTTCTTAGTGATTCTTTGTCTTCTTTTTTAACATTTGAATTTTGATGTTATAACTTTCACTGTGCAATAGAGAATATTTAGTAATAGCCGTTTGTTTCAAGAAGAATTGTTTGGCTACCCGCATAATTTTTTCTGATATTGTTTCTTGTCCAGATATTTTGATTAGAACAGCATGAGGAATCCACATTAGGAGAACCAGAGCAGCTAGAAGAGCATAGATTGTGAGGTGTTGCACGATTTGAACTGGGTTTCTTACGGAGATCAAGTTGAAATCGCCAAAAATAAAATTGGGAATCAAACAAACAAGCCCTGGGGTGTGTAAACATTAACTCCCTTAGCAGTGTTACCCGAGTTCTACTCATGCATCGGAGTAGCGGTGGCCTAGTAGTGATAAGGTCTTGGCTTCGGGGTCATCAAGTTCGAAACCCGATTCTACTGAAGATCCATCTGTATGTGGATCTGTTGCACTTTAAATCATACATAGGGGGTCAAAAGTCTTCCCGCTGGTGTGGTACCGAAATTTGGAGAGGAGGTGCCAGCTCATGTTTCGTCCTCGTCATCAAAATTACGAGGTCCGTCCCAAAATAGCCCTCGTGTTGTTTCAAAATGGGACGTTAATATAACTAAACTAAACTAAACAAACTCCACTCGTGAATCGAATTAAGTCATTTTTAAACTTAAAACAAAAATGAAGTTTTTCATAGATGTTATATCTCGATAGAAAAATGACCGGTAACCCATTAACATCTCAAATTATCTATGTTTGCACCGAACGCGCGGAGACGACGTCGTATTTCACTTCTTTCTTCCACACGTCCTCGAATGCCAACTCGAACACTAGCCTCTGTATCCCAAAGTCTTTCCCTATGGGATGGGCGAATCCATCTCAAGTTGTAGTTTTCGTAGATGGGGAAGTTTGGCAAGGAGGGACACACTCGGAATCGCTTGGGAAAGGGTTTGGGATGGAGAAGAGCCCTCTAGGATCGAGACGTTCTAGTGGAGGGACGCTTTAGTTTTGTTTTAGTTGTATGAAAACAAACACCTCTGCTAGATTGATTATTGCGAAATTGTGTCAGTTTTAAAATAAGCTTAAAAGATCTGTTTAGCATCCTTTTACCTTACATAACTTTTCATCCCTCATCGTTAAAATTACTTATCAGTCGATTCTTCACATGTTGAAACCTGTTGTAGTATGTAGGCGCTGGTGTAGTATATTACTAGGAACTGATAAACAAAAACTATTTCTGGCTGCAGTGATAAAACTTCTAAAAATAATCCTGCAATAGAAAATTCCTATAAGAAAAGAGAAACTAAATACATTAATGCGTATTTTGATGCCGCAAAAAGGCTATAGTATGATAGGCTTCGTAATTTTCAACTGTGGTCAAATAACACCCAACTAGGCACACTTCTTTACATATAGGTATCTTATTCCTACATAATGTTATACATATCTTAATTTTTTAAAAATCTCTCTTAATATTAGTCTTTATTCTTCATTTTATTCATGGAGATTTCATAGTGCATATTTAAAATAATATCAATTCTATAGATATTAAACTTGATTTCATACTAGTATTTCATCTTCGATGCATGATTTACTTTTTGTATGATCTAATTTTTTAAAGTTATGTAATAAAATATTCTAATGCCTATAATATTATGCAACGTAAGGATTGATACAGATAAGTAGTGAAGGTAAGTAGTGAATGCTTTACATTATATTTTCCTGTGCATTATATAGCAAGTATATGTACTATCCATACAGAGTACATAAAATATGTTTTAGCTGAGTTAATTTAACGATTACTCTTTAATTTATGTCTCCTTGAATTTTTTCAAACTTAGCTACTACAATTTCATATCTGGAATGTTCATCCAGCAAATATTATGTATTTATTATTATTATTTGTCTAAGAATAATAATATAAAAATTGCAGAATGTAATGTTCTTCATCATGGAAAAATTAACAACTGTATAAATTACTAATAAAAAATCAAAATGTAACTGCTCTCATTCGTATGCTTTTAATATCCTGTTATGTAAACTTACACTACCATCTTTAAAGTCTACAAAAATTTTAAAAAAATTCTTATTATCAACATGATGCAAATCTGTCTGTTAATAATTATATACAACAGACCACTGGAGAAATTGAAAACTTACCAGATCTGAAGAATTTTTTGTCTATATTTTGTGAATTGAATTTGAAGAATTTTGAATATTTTGTGGAGAGTTGTTTCTCAAGATTAATACACACAGATAAATTATTTTCAGTAGTTAAGAATAACAGAATAGTTAATTAGTCATATCCAGTAATTTATGTAAAATATCTATAATAGCATTAATCAATTCTCATATTTACTAAAAATCATTTATTGCACAATGTAAATAAAAAAAATATAAATAAATGAAACCCAAAATGTAATAAGTCTGTATGAATTTAAAAAGCTTAATTCTTTAATTTAGTAAAGTTATCAATTTAAAAACTATCTAAATTACACTTTATCATTGTTTCTTAATTCATTTTTACAACTATTTTTAAATAATCTTCATAGATTGTCTAAAATTCCTCTTAAGGAAATAAAATCAAATATAATAGTCTAAAAATAACACCGATTCATGGAATACTTATTATTTTATGTTGAATACACTAATTCATACATGTCTATATACAATTGTAAAATTTCCTTTGCAAATTATGCCAGAGAATATTCTGTTAAAGCATAGATTCTTTTAGCATCAATATCAAAAGTTGATCATTACAGAAGAAAGAAAAATATATTTATACAAAACTAATAGCAGAGATAAACAAGTATTAAGGAAGTATTGTTTTATTTTTCATGGATCAAATTCAAATAGAAAATAAAATCAAATATATTAAACTAAAAACAACACTGAAACTGACCAAATATGCATGGAATACTTATTCTTTTATGTTGTATACACTAATGCATACATGTCTATATACAATTGTAAAATTTCCTTTCAGAATCAAGGATCCGGAAATCGGCGTTCCCGAGCATGCCTGTTAGTTAAGCTTTTACTGTAATAATATAAGTTATAATAAATTTTGACAAAATGAACAAGGTCTGGTTCTTGTTATGTGAAAAAATTAAAGATTTCTAATTATTTTCGTGATCGTTGCAGGGGAAATAACCCATGGTTTTCAATAAATTAACAGGCATCATAATTTTTGCAAGAGAAGGAGGGTTCTGTAAAATGTAGCATTTCTTTTCCATGAAATTTCTTACTTCATTGTCAGACACAACAAATATTTCCGTATTGAAACTGAACAATACAAAAGAAATATTTGTGAAAACATTAATTTCTATGAAAAATGTATATTTTATGTTAAAACTATAAGAAGCTCAGAACTCATATTAATTTAATTTTTCACCATTCCAAACACCTAATTATGATGTGAATGTACTTTAAAGATTTGTCTAAAGAATATGAAGCTATACAGTGTCTTGGATTTGTCCTTAGTTTTTCTTTCTTATATAAATTCATTTGTGTACTTTTTTGATTATTATTTAATACATTATTTCCTTTTACCTACCAAACCAAATAAGAATTTGACAATTAAGGGATTTTGTTACATTTTTATTTCCACCAGTGTTATTGTTTTCTTAAGAGTACAATAACTTGTTATTTAATGATAGGTTTCTCAGGATAATACAGGATGTCCAAATCAAATGTCCCTTATTTGAACAGTCGATTAAAAAAAATCTGTTAGCGATATTAGGCAAAATTTGCTGCTGAATTCATAGATTTTTCCATCATTTTTTTTCTTTTCTGCGTATATATGCAAACTGAGGCCAGTAACAAACTTTACATATTAAATAATTGATACCATCTTTGATAGACTGATTTATCAACTAGCTAATATTGTGTGATATGCATTGTTTGGTTAATTGACACAAGAACCCTGCTGCATCAATAAATTGTGAAATTTTTCAACATGAAGAAGACTTCAAATAGCAAAAATTGTTGGAATGAATTTGATTCCATTCAGAAACACCTACTAAGTATAAATTATTTTAAAAGTAGTTAATATTATGATTTTTAATGCTGTTTCAAGTTTCTTGCATATCTTATATAATCATTTAAGCCACACGTTTAAATAAACCCTCTTGCCTAGGTTACATCTCAGGGTAATTGTAGTTAGTTTTAGGCACAGCACAAAAGGGAAGTCAAACATTTATTTCTAAGTACATCTTGATTATTCTGGTAATGTGTGACAAGCAATATTTCAGTTCCATATGAAATCAGCGCACCCAAACAAAACACGCACGAAGTCCAGCCTCGAAACCCATGAGCCGTTAAAACATGTCACACATGGAATTCTTCCAGCGGCATCGGTTCCACACATACGGGACATAGAATAGGCTCAAAAGCCAACGCTTTCAGGCGACGCTTCAAAGTGGGATACGAAGACATCGGATGAAAAATGGAGCTCAAATTCGCTCAAACATTAAGAAATCGGCCATTTGAATCACGCAAATGAACAAAATTCGAGGCTTTTCTCACACTATTTTTGGGATCAGAAACGAGATAAAATCCGACAAATTCGCTCAAACAATAAGAAATCGGCCGTCAAATCACGCAATGAAGTATCTTTAGAGGATACAACCTAGATGTATTTAAGGGTTGTTGAATACTATCGATATGTTTTACGTTTTTATTTAGCATTTTTAGATGATAAGACCTAGATGTATTTAAGGGTTGTTTAATTAATACAAACTTAACGTTTCCGTTCAGTTTCTTTGAAATAACCTGACGTATTGGACTGTCGCGCAAAAAGACAGCAATGTTTTACGTATTTATTATGTTTCTTTGAAATAATCTGACGTATCGGACGGTCGTGCAATACGTGTCACGTTTAGTGTTTGAAAAAAATGAGACCAAAATGCGCACTCGGATAGCAAGGCGGAACTAAAAATAATTCAGAGGCTTTGAAAGGTCGAGTGTTTACTTGAAAGATCAAGTGTGCAACTACGCACTCGATGCAATCTCTTAAGTAGAAAAATGCTGTATTTGATTAATTTTTTTAATCACCGACTGCGTTGTGTTTCCCGAGAGATTGCGTCGAGTGCGTAGTTTTACACTCAATCTTTCAAGTAAACACTCGACCTTTCAAAGCCTCCGAATTATTTTTAGTTCATGTTTCGCCTTCGAGAATGTTTTGCATCATTTAGCGCAAAAGCTTCGGGCTCATTTCGTTTTGGTTCCCATATCAGATTCGACGCATTCAATTTCCGAGTTTGCATCTTCTGGCCTCTAAATCCTCGCCTTCTCTCGGAAAGCAGATATAGGCATTTCCCCCACTCGAAGAAAAATACACACTCCACCCTCCGACAAACCTCTATAAATTCTACCGACAACACTCTTTGAAAAAGAATCTCGGACGAAACACCCACAGTGCGACAGTCGAAACATATCCCGTGAAAAGTTCCACAAAACACTCTTACACCAAATTATAGATAGAAACTCACTTATCAGACCAGAAACTCCAAAAAACATCTGAGGTTTCAAACTGTTCCACGTTTTGTCCCAAATCCATAATCTACTAACATATACGTTGGTTATCCTCAAATAATATGCCTCGGTTGACGGTCGTTTAATACAACTGTTATGTTTGTATTGAGTATCTTTGAAATAACCCGATGTATCTCGAAAGGTGTGCAATTTCACAATCAACAGGAGTTGGGCCGAACATTTCTGAGAGCGGGAGAAATAAAAAAAATAAAAGCGATTAGTGTACGTTTGGTACGCTGGGGGTACGTCCGTAGTATTATTATTACGTTCTCATTCTGATTTTTTGAGAGCAAGAGACGGCAAATTATTAATAATTGCGTTCTCGTGTATAAATATGAAATACACGACGTAAGAAATATAAAACGGGGGAAAAAGACGAATAATTGAAAAAGGGGTCGTAGTGAAAACGGTTTAAACCGAGATCCGAGACCAAGTCTCGACATTTTCAAACGAGGGTCGTGCCGCAACCACAGGGGTGAGAGATACGAAACCAACTCCCTTGCGTCCGTCCCGACTACGTCTTTCGAACGGTACCCGTCTCGCGCGGCCATCTCGATGGGAATTCTGGTTCCGAACCGCCTAAAATTTGAAAAACGTCCAGGCTAACGGAAAAGTGACTTAAGTCGGCGAGAGTTGATCCCAACATTAGATGGCGTTCGTCAATCGACACGCGATTGCGAGTTGAATCTTTCGCATATTTAGGGGTACTTTAAATATTTTTATTAAAAATCTCATATATCGAAGGGGGCGTAAATCCTCTCGAACGACACGAACGCAAAGACCGGCGAGTGCCGCGCACTGTACACACAATGCTAAGTCGATGGATTCTCGAACCCATTCGCAGGCTCCCACGGGAACCGAGACCCTGAGACCGAGTCTCGACATTTTGAAACGAGGTTAAAGCCGAAACCATCGGGGTGCATTATACGAAAACACCAACAAATAGTATTTTCGACGACAGGTTTCGAAAGGTACCCGTCTCGCTCGGACATCTAGATGGGAACACAGTTTTCGAACAGTGTTCCAAACTAACTAAAATTTGTAAAAACATCCGGGATAACGGAGTAGAGACATAAGTCGGCTAGATTTCATACCAAGATCAGCTGGCGTTAATCAATCGACACAGGCCTGCGGCTTCCTTATTGCGCATAGTTGAGAGCACTATAAATATTTTTGTCAGAAATCCGATATTTCGAAGGGGACGTAAATCCTCTCGAACGAAACGAACGCAACGACCGGCGTATGCCGTGCACTGTACGTACAATGCTGTGTCGATAGATACTCGAACCCATTCCCAGGCTCCTTAAGGAACCGAGATCCTGAGACCGAGTCTTGACAGTTTCAAACGAGGTTCGTGCTGAAACCATGGGGTTGCATTATAGGAAACCACAGTCATATTGTCTTTTCGGGCGACAGGTTTCGAAACGTACCCGTCTCGCGCGGCGATCTCGAAGGGAACTCTGGTTTCGAACCGGGTTCCAAAACCGAACATTTGGACTCCGGCAAACGGAACGACCCGAAAGAGACGCTAGCGACTCGGTAGAGGGTGCCCTAGGAAATAAAACTTAGAAAAAATGTCGTGGTGAAAACTGTTTGAACCGAGATCCGAGACCAATTCTCGACATTTCCATATGACGATCGTGCCCAAACCATGGGTGTGCATTATACGAAAACACCATTTTTTTGTGGAGTATATTTTATTACCTCCGGTGACCAATCTCTTTGGAATTTTTGAAAACTGATTACTGTGAGGGAAGTTATCTCTGCTTGAAATTTTACGGGAAACTCCCCTTATGATTTTTCGTCCGCCATGTTATGGCATAGCGAATGCGTGCGGAACAGTGTTGTGTATGTCTTCAAGAATTGGTTCTATGTGAGTACTTGTCTTCTGTTTCAGAGGTTTCGATCTCAATTTGTTTTATTTTGCATTCATTCAGGCTGAACGTATAATTAGAAAAACATTTCTGAATTGTTTTGTTTGAGTTGAACGCATAATATTGACTAATCGTTTCATTTCTGAATAATAATTCGTCTTCGAAAACACTTTGGGCTCAATCGAACTGAATGAACCAGTATTGGTGAGTGCATCTAATTAAAAGTATACAAGAATTTTGAAGTTAAATATTTTGAAGAATAAAATCAACAACTGCTGCTTATTTATATATAGCAATTCACGACATTAATTATATCTAACTTGACCTAATTGAAGCAAAATATGATAAGTTTGATTAAGGTGAACTTATAATAGTTGAAGCTAAATATGGTGGAATCTGATGAAGATGAAACATCGAAAAAAAGAACCCCAGAAACTCCCGATGTTGCTGAGAAATTACTGGTTTGAGGAAATTGTTGGGAAGGCGCCGATCAAAGAACTTGTAGGAAAATTGACTGAAACGAAAGCGGGAGATTTTATTGCAACAGCTATGGTCATACAATGAGAAGCCATGAATTTCATAGATAATATACCAAATAAGAATCTAAGTAAGGATAATAGGAAGATGTTGCTTGAATATGTGGTGGATTTTAAGTCAGTGGTAGCATGGCAACAAGCAGTTATGTGTATGATCCTTGGCAAGTGTCATTAACAAACTGACCTTATTGAGCATGAGCTGGAAAAGTTGTGGAGCACTAATGAGGAATCGATACAGATGAACTTTGCAGCGGTGACTAAAATTCGATCAAGATCAAGAAGTAGATCAAGAAGGAGAGAATTTTATGGGGGAAAATTTGTACTGATCTATCCAAAAAAAGGGCGAGACAATTAACATTATGAAGAAATTACAGAAAACGATTGACCCAGCGAAGATTAAAGTAGGAATAGTAAATATCAAGAACCTGATGAAAGGCGACATACTCATGGAACGTGCCAAAGAAGATGAAATAGACAAATTGAGAGCAGTGGTTGAGAATCGAATGAGAATTTAAGGGAAGATATTGTTATTAGAAGACCTATAAAAGTTAGGCCAAAACTAAATATAAAGTGGAAGAAGATCTGGATATAGAGGAATCGATAGTAAACTTAAGAGATCAAAATGAAGAACTCAAGGAAAGCGATTTAAAGCATGAATATATAATGAAAACCAATAAAGGAAATCAC
>BGPR01004915.1:0-102920 GCA_013235015.1 Araneus ventricosus
GTTCACTGTAGTTATTGAAGATTACTGTAAAAATATGAAATATCATTCTAAATGTGAACAAAATCAATTTAATTATATGTAGTTGATTGAGAGTATTTCATTTTAATAAAATCAGGTGAACTAAATTTATGCAATGTGTACAGTTTACAAATGTAGAATCCATAATGCTGAAAATTTGATGAATAATGAATAGAAATTTGTGATGTTGTAGACAGATTTCCAAAATATATATATATATATAGTTTTAAGCTTTTAAGGAATATGGTTTCTCACTGCTTTAAAATTTCTTTTGTGACTAAAATTACAAGGATAAATTTCAGAATTACAAGGATTTCATGAATGTCATAAAACAGACAAAGTTTATTGCAAATATTCAACTAAGACTTGTTCAATTTTGCTTATCAGACTATGTGTATGATTAAATTTTATTGTAAAGTTTTCAAATTAACTTAATCTGTCTGATGAACTAATGTCTTATTTTAGAGATAAAGGGTAACAACAGAAGTTACAAAAAAAAAAATTGAAAATCGGAAAAGAGTCACGCGAATAAAGTAGTCCTAGGTCTTTAACATCAGCGGCTGCTTGAAAAAGACAGTCTCCCTTCATACATATGATTTAAGGATTTAATGAAACAATGAAATAGTTTTGACTTTCATTACAACAATGGAAAATATAGAAAATCTTAATTATACTTATTTTTTAAAAATTGTTAAAATTATAGAAGAAATTACTTAACCAGATTAGTAACATTGAATATATATATATATTCATATATATTCTTTTTTAATTTTCTTCTTCTTTCTTTTTTTATTTTAGGATGGCATAAAAATTATTTTCTTGCTATAAATATTTTTGGAAGTTATTGTGGGTAAAATAAAAAAATTGCTTAATAATTTAGTAATTGGAATTTTGAAAAAATCACTTTCATGTGCATATTCTCACTATTTAAAGTATATTGGTTCCAAATTCCATAAATCTAGGTCAAATGGTCTGCCTTGTAGAACACTTGAGAGACAAACACACATTTGCTTTTATTATTAGTTGAGATATATACATTGGTTTGAAGATGTTCAAAGGAGAGAAAAAATTATGTAAACATTGCTGAAAATAGAATCTGTTTAAGTTATAGAAGAAGACCCTCAAGTATTTACCTTTAGATCTTAAAAAATTCCCCTGTTTGATTCAAAAGATCTCTATAATCATGAGATTAGAAACTAAATGAATTAATTTTAAAAAATTAAAAATATATATCAAGAAAATATGCATCCTAACGAAATAGCATGGTTAAATACCGGTGCGAATGTGAAGAAAGTAAAACAAATAATTATAGAGGAAAATAAGAACCGTAATGAATTGTGTCTAATGTGTGTATACATAGAGAGAGATGTATCTAATCTAATGGAAAATTAACATTAGTCAAAAGAACAAATTATATTGTCCATTGACAAAAAAACCTACAAAAATTACTTTAGTTATTTTATTTAACTTAGAAATTTTTATGCAAACACAAAACTTAGACTTATAGCATAGAACTAATGTCTGCATTTGTTATTCAACTAAAAGGCACTGATTATAAATTATAATATCCGTTATACGTATCACTTTTTCAATAACTATTCATGTTTAAATAATTATAAATTCAAATGCCATGCTTCGAAATTAAAGTTATTTATGAAATAAAACATTATTAAATCTGGTACCTAATTTGCAATTTTTTTATTATAAATCTCTAACATTAATTTTTTTTTGTCTTTTAAATTATTTCCTATTTTCCATTTAATTTCAATTTGTTAATGTGCTTGTATTCATATTTCACTAATCTTTTAAATATTTCCTACGTCCCAAAAATTATGAGTACTTTCAGAGAACGTTTTAACATTTTCAACTTATTTCAGTACTACATTTTCAAAATAGAAATGCTCTATCCGGTTTTATTATATTTTGATTCTGTAAAATAACTTTGAATTTAAATGTATTCTAAAAGATTTAAACAAAAATTCAGTTTTATTCCTCCAAATCAGTCTTTTAAACATCTCCAACAGTTCCTGAAACTGATAAACCTTGCCAACCTAACAATCTGCCTTTTTTAAAAAAGGTACACATTTCGCTTTCTAGTCTTTGGTAACTCGCCAAGACTCAAAAATGATAAACAAAGCCAACATAGTAACCCGTCTTTTTTAAAAAGGGTTCACTACAGCAAACGTAGGCAGTTCGCGGACTTATGGTTCGTTCTTGATACATTGCCGTATTGATAACTCGATCGATTCGATAATAATAATGTTAATGTTGCCAGTTCTAAATTGTTAATAAAAGAAAGATTAAAGATAGTCTAGATGTTCAATTCAGTTCTTATAGGAAGAATATAATATCATGACAAGTTAATATCAAGAAAAATCAAATTTGCTGCAAGTGTACATACTATCTGAGGGTGTAGTCAGATTTACAGACCGATAAATTAACTTGACTGTAGTGAATACTTGTCACCTTGATTCCTGCTCATATTTTCATGTAACTTGATGCATTTCGTCCTAGTGTTGTATTTCGCTTTGTAAATGGAACTTAGATCCATGACGAATATTTTTCAATTGCATTTACACATTTAGATTAGTAGTATTAAGAGTTATTGCAGTTGGTCTCAGCAAGAACTTCAATTCCCTGTAGTTAGGATGATGTCTCTGACGTCAGTCAATAATTTACTTCTATGACAGTTATCTGGCAGCAGAACAAGTGTCAATAAAAAAAAAGAAAATTAAAATTGTAAATAAGTCTTGCTTCGTCTTCATTTATCGCCACATTTTCGCCACGAGTTAGTCACCGGCAAAACGTGAAGCATGGACGAAAATATGAATATCTTAAATAAATTAATAAGTATAGGTTTGAGTGAGCAAAAAGCAAAAGAAACTGCAAAAAATGAAAAGCTTTGCAACCAATTAATAGAAATTATAAATACCGTAAGTAGTATATTCGATTCACTCTGGGATTATTTTTATTTCTTTATTTATTTTTCGCTATCTCTGTATGATCTTGATTTCCGTAAATAGTATGACATTGAAAGGAGTATTTGATGCAATCTGAATGATTTTCCAATAAAAGATTGTCGAAGAAATTTATATTTTATAAATTATTTTCATGATTATGTAGTTTATTTCCTCATTTATTTTTATTATGTCAACCTTTACTAATTTGTAAATTCAAAACTCTTGTCTATAAGTTTCATTTTTGAACTTTTCGGATGCTTATAGGATGGATGTAAACCATGGATATATTTTATTATAAACATCAATGTTTTAGATATATTTCTAAAAAAATAGGGTGTTAAAAAAATTGAATGTGACAAGTTGGATGTATCCAGATAATATAGTTAATATTTGTAAAGCAAGTGTCAGTGGCAAAATTTAATATTTTTAAACTTGGAAGCCCACAAATGTACAACTGTGTAAATAATAAACTTTTTTTTGTCATCAAAAATAATATTTATTTAATACATAAATTTTGAAAAACATCATAAAGGTAAGGTAAGTGGGCCACTTGAATTTTTAAGTTGAAAAACAAGAAATTCCAACATTCCAATGAAATAAGAGATCTGCCTCTGGCAGGCTGAAACCCTTATCAACTAAATACCAAAGGCACAGCCTTTATTTGCTGTTTAGTTAGGAGCTAGAAAGTTTGTTGCTGAAGTTGGTCTCTGAAAGAAGCATTTTTAGCTTATTCTTAGAGATTTCCTTAAGAGGTAACTCTTCATTCAACTATTTTTTAGCGTACACTCTATTTGTTTTTAAAATGAATTGTTACTGATATTATTTGATTATATAATGAATGTATTATAAACTATTTTTAAATTAAATAATATTGATAATTTATGGATAATGAAGGGTGGCCCACTTTTGGATCAATGTTTTACTAAATGCTCCAGTAGTGGGCCTAGGGAGGCCAGTACTGGAGCACATGCTTTCTCTCAAATAGACTGTTTTGTGATGTTTAATAAGAAGGTTATATCTTCTAAAGTCTTTTTATTTAATTAGATTTGCTTTATTTTTATCAGAACCAGTAGTGGGCCACATGGCCCACTTCTGATACACTAATGGCCCACTAATAGAATATTCTGACCAATTACTTAAATAATAAATATCTTATAGTACTGTTGAGGAAAAGACTGATATTCAGGAATTAGTTGGGCTCTGTAACGAGGCAGAAAATAATTATCGCATTGCTGGACCATTGAAAAATATTCCATCACCATTTAAAAGGGCTCTTTTCTGGCTGCAGAGAGAAGATGATAAAAGAATAAAAGACAACATAAAATATCAAGATTTAATATCCATAATGCCCTAAACAGAACTTAAAATGAAAGATTGATAATTAGCATATACCTTTTAATAAAAAAATTGGCTGTTAGAGAAAAAATGTAAATCTCATGTGACTAGAATCTATAAATAAAAGATTTCACCTATATCAAGCCATTTTTATTCCATTTTTTTAAAGTGTATAATGTTAATATATTGTTATTATTACTGTATACCCAGTGGCAGAATACTTTTCAACAGTCTGCAACGGAGGTTGGGTCTCTTAAAAATAGTCTGCAGAATAGTGCGCGAATATAAATATTTTGCTTTCTTTTTTTAAAATACTTATAGTATCAACCTACAACTATTGAAATACGACAAATATAAATTAAAAACCATATAACATCTTTATTATTGGTATAATATAATTGTATAAATTAATAAACAAAAGCATATAAAGATCAATCTTTTCTTTGGGCAGATGATTAACAATAATGAAGTATCAAGTTGTTTCAGAAGTAATATTAAGCATACTACACAAATACTTATGCAGAAAATTATATTTGGGTACTTTTCCGTTTTAAACACAGAACTTGGTGTCTGTTTTTGTGATTTTTTCAAAACAATACATCACTAGCTCATATAAATGAAATATTCTTCAATATGTTAGATGTTATTTAAAAATTTATGCCTTCTGTTTATTGTAAAAAAAAATAAGTTTGTTAAAAAAATGTCCTTCTTGTATGTTTTTAATTTAAAATGCAATAAATAATTGCTTTTTTTACGAAACAAAAACCTTGAAACTTATTAGCACGTTTATCCTGATATGCATTTTAATGGTTTGTATGCAAACTGATAAATTGTTCTACAACTATGCATATATAAGATTTCATAGTATCATTGTTTATTATTTAATACAAGGAAGAACAGAGCTGTCGTCCTCTAAAATTCTTCATACAACTTTTGATTTTATGGAATTTTGCATTTGCACATTTTGAAAGTGTGAATAATAATGAATTTCATATTTCTTAACTAATGCTTAGAACGCTTAAAATTGGGGCAATCTTGGCTTGAACTCTGTTCCTCGTCTTTATCAATTTCAGAATTCATTCTTTTTCGCTCCCTTTTTTAACAAATGATTGAATTGCAGCCGTAGAGATCGATCGAAACTTCGGCGGTTTATTTTCAGGTTGGCGTAAATAATGCTGCTTTAAGTTTTTTCGTAATAATGTAGCATCGCAATCAAAACAACGAATTTTATCTATTTGCGCATCCATCTCAAAGTAAAAACCATGTGTTATTTCCAGAAGCCAAAAGCTCAGTGCCAGAAACGTATCGGAATGAAACGCGTAGAAAACATTGGCCATGACCAATACCGATATGAGGCACTTAGTGTACTTCAAGGTCAAATCGCAGTCACTATGTCAACTAGGGAAGCCCATATTCAGCATAGGGAACAAAGAAGGGGGGAAACGATAATTTCGGGAGGGCAAGAGGATTGCATATTTTAGCAATGTGCGTTATATAATAATTATTAAGTTCTTTTGAAAGTGTGATTAATAACTTTGATATTTTTCATGATGGGATTTATTTTATGAGCGCATGATAAACTTTAATTTGATATTTTTCATGATGGGATTTATTTTATGAGCGCATGATAAACTTTATTACAAAATAGTCTGCAGACACTGTCCAAAATCTGCGACGTACGACGCAGCATCGCGGTGATTCTGCCACTGGGACTATAATGATTTTATTCTTTTTCTTTGGCACAAATGACAAATCTGGGTGGCCCACTTTTGGTATGCCCACTACTGGTACATCAAAAGTTTTCTATGCCCACTTCTGGTGCATAGGAGTGATCTAAGTTTTTAATTTTTAAAAAATTATATTACAATTATTTTGATATTTCAGGTGATTATTATTTTAGATAAAAGTTTGAACAACCATAAAAAAATACAGATTAGCGAAACTTCTCAAAAGTTTAGATGATAATTGAGGAAATACCCTTAAGTGGCCCACTACTGGAGCATTTACCTTAAAAAAGCACCGTACAGATTATTTGAAGATTTCTAAAAATCAATTTATAAGTTTTGTCTAAGAAATACACTCAATTATTAGATTAAGATTTTATAGAATACGTTATCTATGAAATTAAATAGACAAATCTTAAAATTAGGAAATAAATTTTTAAAAAAGTAATGATACTTAAATCGTACTGAAATTCTCGCATCAAAAAGATTTTTAAATTTAAAAGAAGTTTATTTTTGTAGGATGTGAGCATTATTATTTTTCACTGCTTTAATAAATAGAAAAACAGATTTCTGTATATTCATCTGTAAATTTATTAAATCTATATTCACCTGTTACATAAAAAATAACAAAACCATTAGCATCTCTAAATGACAAATTGCTATAGTTTTTATGACTTTATTGGCAATTGAGTGTGGATTTTAACTCGATCTTTTATTCGATTAAATAAAAGCAAATAAACAATGTAATGAAATGATTTATTATGAAATATTATTTTGCATAGCTCCAGAACTGTACTTAAAAGGAGTGGTGTGAGTGATTAAGGTTTTAGCATTAATATTTATCAGACATGTTGTAGGTTGTAATATGAATACTGTGTAGGTCACAAAATAATGACTTTCATTTGTTTGAAATATCATTCTTTTAAAAGATATCTTTCAGTGTGCACTCTTAACCCTCTGACCACTGAGGGTTCTCAAAATCTGAGTACAGTTGTATACTTAGGTTTGTCTACTAATGGATAGGTGAAATAGATTCGTCTACCTCGTTTCCCCCCTTTTCTCCTCACTACTGGTGGTGGAAGATGTGAATAGAAGGCCTTTCATCTCTTATCTCTACCCCAAGGGGTCCCTTAATGACCACTCACCCAACTGCCTTCTCCCTGTCTTCGGAACAGTAACCGGCCAAAATCTGCCCCCTAGTATAGAAGTTGCATGGCCGGTTACGGCCGGGTTAGGAGTCAGAGGGTTAAAGGAGGAAAAAATACCTTCACCATGGAAGTTTTGAATATTTATTGATTCATTGAAGTTGATTATTGAAAAAAAAAAAAAATTGTACATTTGTGTTTAGAAAGATTTTAGTTAGTATTGTTACAAAATCATCTTTTGGGTGTGTGTGAATGCAGTCTAATAAGCAGGATTTAAAAAATAAAGCTCTTTATTTTACAAATATTCTAGTTGA
The DNA here is from genome assembly GCA_013235015.1 of Araneus ventricosus. Taxonomy (NCBI): domain Eukaryota; kingdom Metazoa; phylum Arthropoda; class Arachnida; order Araneae; family Araneidae; genus Araneus; species Araneus ventricosus. The sequence continues at coordinate 7,497 of BGPR01004915.1, forward strand.
AGAATTTTAGCACAAGTAAAAATCTTAAATTAAAACAGCACTTGTAAAAATCTTCAACAAAGATCTATACTTATAAAAGGCAATGTTTGTGTGTGTGCGTGCCTGCGTGCAATGTCCAGACAAATCTATCGCACTTACAGCCTTAAAATTTGGCACACAGGTAGTCTTAATGGTGACTCAATGCACCTCGAAACCGGAATTTTAAAATTCAATCTAGAATTTTTTTTATTTTATGTTTTGGACCATTTTACGGCTGTAGTATCTTTTCTAATAATAGTTGAAAAACAATCTATGTACCATCGGATAGAACAAACAATTTTGTTTGTAATGAAGTTTGTTTTGAGCTTCAAACATAATTTACTGAATTTTGAGAAATTAAAAAAAAATAGTCTTGCCATCGAAATTTTATTTTTATTTTTACATTTTCTGCGTCCGATGTTCTAATAACACTATTATTTTTAATTTTTTATAGCTTATAACTGGAATGGTTCTGTTGGATTTAAAGCAAGCATGGTTAAAATATCTTTTCCCGTTCTTTTAAAATTAATTTTTTCCAGGTCAGTTGAAAGTTATTTTTATCTAGCTAGATCCCTCCCTCAACACTTTTCCGGAACGTTGCCTGCAATTTGGTTGGCTGATGGTTCAGAGCGCATGTGACGTCATAACCTTCAATTGAATGACAACCGATTATTATTTTTGGCAGTATCTTAACGTGTTTATTTGTCACGCATATTTTGGTTGCTGTATAATAATGATTTTGATGTTGCAATTTTTTAATATTGTTTGGGATTAACGTACTCTGTAGTGTTTTTCTACATTTAAATTTCATTTTTGCGAAAACAAATAAGCGGGAAAATCAATAATGTGTATCTTTTGTTTTATTTTTAGAACTTTTTAATGCCATTGTGGGCGTTTTTTAAAAATTTTGTTGAAGTCGTGATTTCACGGGCAGTGCATAATGCTAGTTTCCAATAAATCTCAAATACAGCAAATTTCAATAGCGCTCAGAATCTCTCAGCTCCCCAGCTTGCTTGCTGATCAAATTACAACCGACTACTCTTGGTTTGAGAGCTTACTCCTATACTTTTTCAACAGGAAGTGACATCATTACATAGGAAATGTTGCAATTTCTGGAAGTTTCATGAAATTACTGGCTCCCAGTAGAGATATGTCCACAGTTGAAGATTTTTCTAGAAGATTCCTTTTGTTACCAATATTAGCATGTCAGGGAAACAACTTTATAACAGTATATATTGATCTATATATATATATGTAATATGTTGATATCTATATATATGTAATAATCTCACTTAATTTTGCTTTAAATTCTAATATTATATATTTTAAAGTCTTAATGTATTCCAAAACCACTTTTCTTAAACTCCAGTTTCGTTTTATTTCCCGCACTGGAGGTATATTAAATCTCGCGTTTTGGCATATTTATTACTAAAAGAATATTCTAATTACTTCCACGCGCCCACATAAATTGTGAATTCAGTGTCCTTTCACCGCCAGACTTTCCTTAAAACACTTACGTAATTTACTAAAAATAGCTATTATTCCCTTCACTTTGATCACATGTCTATATGTAATCCCTTATCTGAGAAAATGCAAGGATTTTCTGTTCTTTTTTTGACTTGTAAACCTAAACTGAGATGCACATAGGTCCGCCTTTCTCCACAAAATGAATTAAATATTTGGATAATAAAAGAAAATTAGTTAATAACTCGGCTTTTTAATGACATCAACAGTGAGAACATTATATATATATACATTTCAATTCTGCATAAAAAAAGATTGAGGAAAAGGTATATCTAGTTCAAACAGAAAACTACTTATTGCAATAAAAGTTTTCAAAATTCATTTCTGTTCCATGTTAGTGTTGAACAAATGCAACATTGGTTTGATTATTTGATTCCATTTGTAGTGAAACATAATAAAAAGTGCCGAAGTGAATATAAGGGTCAGTATTTGGTAAGGTTTTTAAAAAATATTTTTATTACATAGTATGTAGTATACCATAGTATGAATAGTGAGAGTATCTGTTTAATGACAGACAGTTAACTGACTTTTTTTCTTGCAGGCTACTAAGTATTCACCTAAAGGAATCTCTAAATCAACTGGAAACTTATTATATAAGGTTGGGACATCAATCAAGCCTCAAATACAATCTAAGATCGAGCTACTTGTAAAGTATGTTGCAGAAGAGAAACTTAATACTGAAATCAAAGTCAATGGTAATTTATAAATTATAAGTTTTTTGAAGTAGTACTAATAATTTTTAAATAATGCTTTTCCTATTTTTGTTGTTTGAAGTTGTCCTATTTTGTATGTTTCTAAAAAGTTGCTTTGACTGGCGTTTGTCAATTTGTTTTATTTTTATCTTACTATTTAAGAATTTTATTTAATTAATGTGGTTTTATAGTGTTTCAAAGACATATATAAGTTTCTTATACATATCTATACTTATAAAAGGCAATGTTTGTGTGTGTATGTGTGTGTCTGCGATGTCCAGACGAATCTATCGCACTTACAGCTATGAAATTTGGTACACAGGTAGTCGTAATGGTGACTCAATGCACCTCAAAGCCGAAATTTTAAAATTTAATCTAGAAAATGTTTTATTTAATGTTTTGTGTTGTTTTGGTTAATTTTTTGCACTAATTTCTCAATAGAATGGTTTCGAATAATTGTACGAAAAAAATGGATAAATCATTGGAAAGAGCACACGATTTCCGTTCTAATGAAGTTAGTTTCGAATTTCTAACGTAATTTACTGAATTTTGGGAATTTTTAAAAAAATAGTCACTTTTCAAAAATAAAATTTTCTAGAATCCTTACAACTCTTGCATCCGGTGTTCTAATAAAGATATCATTTTCAAAATTTTTCAGCTTATAGCTGCAACGGTTCTGTCGGATTTAAAACAAGAATGGTTAAAATATCTTTTCCCGTTTTTTTTTTTAATTAATTTTTTCCTGGTAGTTGAAAGATATTTTTCCTCTACCGAGGCTTCCTCTCGCGACAGCTCTCTGGAACGTTGCAGGCAATTTCATTGGCTGACGGGGCAGGGTGACGTCATTACTTTCGTGTTCTGCGAGGAGATGATTTATTTACTTGATCACTTCGACTATTATTTTTAAGCATGTCTTAACTTATTTCTTTGCCTTTCATACTTTGCTTGCGGCATAATAAATATCACATTGAAATTTTTTAACATTGTTTTGGATTAACGGTACTCGGTCGAGAGGAAAAAGAAGCGGACAAACTCAATAATATATATATTTTTGTTTTGATTTTGTTTTTAAAACTTTCATTTATGTAATTGTATGAGGACTTTTTTTTTTATTTTGTTGAAGTCCTGATTCCACGGGCAATGCCGTGCGCGTACTGCTAGTATATATATATATGTATGTGATATTTTAATTTTTTAACTTTCCTAAATAATCTTAACGATACCTCATTTTAAATACTTCTACTTTCAACATTATTAACGCACTACAACTTTCTTTTCTAATCACGAGTTTCAAGGGGAATTCCCTATTCTGGGTACTTAAGCGTTCTGCGCATTCATTTCTGCCTTTTTCACGCCAGCATGTAAGCATTCAACAACAACAACGCGCCGCGCAGGCGTAAACTTTTGAAATTCTGGTCATGGAGCTGCAAACAAATTAAGTGCTTTACCTATGAAAAATAAAACCTGATGCCTAAATAAATGAAGATTTGGACAAATATCATCTCTTCCCTGATGAAAATGGACTGCCTTTTCTCCTTTTATAAAGCCTGATCTTTCATGTATAAATAACATTACTACCCTTTCACATTAACTGTATAAAAATTTTCCTGCTTAAAGTATTTAAATTTGCATTATGTATTTATCATTTTGAAAATTCTAGTATGATCTGTTTTTAATAGAACTGAAAATCTAATTTAATGAAATTTCACAAGTTGTGAAAGTTAACTTCCACTAATTGTATTTTGGGCAAATTAACAATGTATTTTAAGAAAGCTGTAAATTTTTAAAATTCTTTTTTGTATGCAGTTAACAGCTGGTTTTAACCATCCTGTTCTGTTTTTTCCATTTTTTTTTATTTACTAGTGTATAGAACACTTGCATAAAGCTTAGAATCAAAGATTTACAGTAGTAACTCATTTTTCTGACAGACACATGAAATTATGGTACAGCTTCGATTTACGGCATCACTGGCAATATATATTTGGCAACTTTTTTATTGTGTAAACCATGATATGATGTTTGGCTATGCAAAAAAACAGTCACCATGTTTGTTTAGGCAACACAACTGATGCCATGCTTTATGCAATAAAAAAGTTACCAAATAACAAAATATCGCCAGTGATGCCGTATATCGAAGCTGTTCTGAAATTATATGTTAGTGAAAATAATACAGGAACTCAAACAGGCTATCAAAGATTTATCTTCTGCAGTTAAATTTGTGCTTGTTAAGATTTTATGGTATTTTGGAAGAATTAGTTTTTTTGTTTTGTTTTAATGTAAAATTTTATGTTTCTAACTTTTTATATGAAACAGAGCTAAGAACAAGCAAAATTATACTGAAACTCCAAGTTTATTTATTTATTTTAATATTTGAACTACAAATCATAAATCTTAACTCTATTTATTAAAATTCTTTCATAAATATTATGAATAAATAAAATAACTATAGTTTAAAACTAGTTGATGCTATATTTCATGAATGATAAGAGATGTCTTCCATTAAATATGTTAGTAATATTCTATCACTTGCATAACCCATTAATAACCTAAAAATAGAAAAACTATGCAACAAATTATGATATCAATGAAATAAACATAAAATGTTCAAGAAGCAGTAAAATAAATGTCTTTTCAATACAAAAAAATGCATGAAGAAAACCAAAAAATTTGAAGAGAAACTGAGTAGTGAAAATTTGAAAAAAATTTTTAGGAAAGAAGTTTTATAACCACAATAAGTTGAAAGGAATGAAACAAAGTAATTATTAAAAGAAGAATGAGAATTGCTGTATAAATATCTTAAGAAGGTAATAAATTAATAAATATTGTTTTCTTTTGCTGCCAAAAAAAGTAAATATTTTGCTTCTGAAAAAATATTAATAAGGGGAAAAAAAAACTTTGAAAAATGTGGTTCTTAACCCGATTCATCTTCGTAGAGAGTTCTTTTTCTTTTTTCTATTCTTTTAGAATTTTTAATGGAATTTTATGTAAAAGAGATGCCTCTTATTTGCAGGGAAAATAGTACTAAACATGGAGTCATTATTATTATTTTTTAATTTTTAGCTTAAAAATTTATTAAAATAATTTTCAATTATACCATGATTAGATTGTGTGCCAAATTTGATGCTTTTAAATTGCTTTTAATTGACAATGAAATTCATTCCAGAATTCATCTACATTTAAGGTTGCTGTAATATTTCTGAAAATTGTACTTCACATATTGATATCATTTAGAGATGAATTTATTGAAGAGAGGGATAACTCTGACTCTTCTCGGCTCTGAATTTGAGCTCTATGAGACAATGAATTGAATATGATGGCTCTAAGTTCCAAATGCACTTTTCTATAATGTCACAGTTATAACATTCTTGGCATTGGTATTTTTAATGCTATTTAAAACTGGCTTGAACTGGATTACCATCATTTGCTCCTTATATTTTTTTAAATGTTACTATTTAAATATTGATAATTTATTACTATTAAATTTACTAGTTACATAAAAACTTGAATCATTTTTAAGTATCTTCATGAAAATTAAAATGATTTTAAAAAAAAATGTTTAAAAGAGGAAACTCATGTTTTTTAAAAATTACTTTATAATTAAACCTCAATTGCATTAGCACTGACTATCAAATGATTAAAAGGCTCGCTACTTTTTTGTTCCTTCGAAAGGTTGTCTGTTTATTTTGCAATAGCCTGTTTATGTTTTCTTATTTTATTCTAAATGCACTTGAAAATTTTAAATGAGAATTTTGTGTCTCTTTTCAGCTGCAATCAAATATTTGATGGATCATGCTGAAGAAAATGTTGATATTAAAAATTTTGAAACAGCATCTGGAGTTGGAATTACAGTTTCTCCTGAAGAAATAGAAAAGGCTGTTGAAAAAGTAATTGCTAGAAGCAAAGAGGAACTTCTTGAAAAGAGATATACTTTCAATATGGGAATTCTCATGGGTAATAATTATTTTTCTATGCACGAAGGAACATCTTTTACACATTACTTTAAAGTTAGTTGTTAATTTTTTCCTTGTTAATCTATAATTAAGCAGTACTTCATTGTCTGCAATTTTAATTACTAATTTTATATTTTTTAAAATGTTATTTCTAATATTGAATCATTTTCCCACCCCTCCGACTCTTGCATCATAAAATCCCAAACGAAATTTTGCATATAGAATTTCTCGAAGGGAGCTAGCTGTATTTTTCTTAAAGAACTAGAAAAAATTCTTCTGAGTTAACTGGATCAATGGCCAACACAGACATTTTTTTAATTCATTCATTCATTTTGTAAATAATGATAGATTAAAACATATTTGGAAATTTGAGGATGTAATATTCTCCACTAAACTAATCACACTTTTTCTTGTTTTGATATTTGAGCTTACTGTTTTATAATAATGATATTTTTACAGTTAGTTAAAATCTAAATAATAATTTAAATGCCAAAACAATATTTAGATGTAAATTCAATTTTCAAATTGTTAAATTTACTCCATTACTAAACTATCAAAAGTTGACATTTTTCATGCTTCTTTATTTAGAATTCAAGATGTAATATCAAAACCAATTTTATTTAAATTCATAAATGAAAAGTTTTTTCTATGCATACTTATTGGTATAATTTTGTTCCCCATTACATATGGCTTTTTTTTTAGTTATATTTTCAATGTTTATGCAGCTGCTGCTCGATCCGAACTTCCTTTTGCTGATGGTAAATGGGTTAAGAATGAAGTTGATATCCAAGTTTTAGATCTCTTAGGACCAAAAGATAGCGCTAATAATCTAAAAGTAGCTCAAACAAAAGTGAGTGCTTGTATATTAGTTAAATTATGGCATGATGAGAAAATTGCCTTGAATCTGATTTCATTTCTTTTATGACCATTATTAGTTGTGGGGGTAATTTTGAATTGCATGATTTTACTTAAAAATGTAAAAGGGTCATGCTTTTAAATTATCTTTCCCAATTAATAGTTGCTTACCATGCAGTTATTATATTTTAGGTAATTTTGATTCAGTATTTTGCTGTTGTGTTTCAGAAATAATAATAAGCAGTATTAAAAATTGTGTATTGAAGGGTAAAACTCATATTAAATAATATAATGCATTGTTGTTGAACCTTGGATTAATCAGTTTAAAATAATTCTTTAGACAGAAAAAAAATCCTGAATTCGTAGAAAACCTATACAGTTTACTTACATTTGATTTTGTATCCCTGTAAATTCAAATTGGATTTTGGGAGCATTAAATGGATTACAAGTTATGAAAAACTACACTTTTTTTTTGTCATCCAAAGTGCTGTATCAATAAATTTTCCTTTATGTTTTTGAATTTCTTTGTTTTTGGTTTTATTTTAAGTGAATATTAATATATTTTGTATAACTATTTCTTTGAAGTTATGAAATCTTAAAAATGTTTTTGATGTTATTTTGTGTGTGTTGTGGTATTAGTGATATTTTCTCACTATAATTTTTTTCCCTAAATAAAATTTGTTTTAAAGGTTAAAGAAAAGAAAAAAGAAGCTACTCCTACTGAAACTGAAATGCCAAAAGAAGAAGAACGTAAAAATAGCTTTTTCTTATTTAAAATTGTTTTGGAAATAATCTGAATTGAACATGTTTTCCTAGTGAGGTTTATTAATATTTTTAAATGAATAGAATTAATGTTTGATATTTGTAATATTTAAACTACTCTAATAGACAATTTATATTAACATAATTTTTAATGATTAGTTGAAGTTATTGTTAATTAACTGTAGAAATGATAAAATTCTGCATTTTAAAAAATATCTAACATACTTGTTTATCAAAGTTTCCTTTTTTGGTTAGATTTAAACTCTTTAACATGATATAAATTTTAACTGCAAAAATATGTATATTATTTTAATAATTATTTGCGACCTGTATAACATTTAACCAAACATAAAATCTTGGGGCAATTTGAATCATTAGCATTTGTATCTAAATAATCATTTCTTAAGGAAATAGATAAATACAGTTTTGCAAATGATTAAGTGACAGTGTTTTCTCATTATGCTGGTATTGCATATTAATATCGTTTATTAAGTCTTGGTATGTGAACAAGCACGTCATAAATTTTAATATAAAATACATAAATTTAGAAGTAAATGTTAATTATATATTAAATCTACTATATTGTATTTGTAGCTCGAACCATTACAAGCATGATGAAAAGGCTTAATTTTCACAAACCTGGAGAAAATTATAAAACTGATGGCTATGTTATTACTCCAAATACTATGAATCTTATTAAAAAGCATTTGGAGGAAACAAAAGGACAAGTAAGACAGCCTGTCTTTTCAATACCATATTTTAGCTTTGTGTATTATGCATATTCATTTATGAAGCAACTGAAATTCATTTTTGGTTATGGATATATAGTTTTTGAGCTAGTTATTCATAGATGCTAAATTAACACTGTATACCTTGGGTTAGCAAGATTGGCAATTTTATTTTGTAGCCTTTGGTTAAAAATATTTATTTAGAATTATTGGTAATTTTTTATGATTATTGATGATTTCCCTAGAAAATGTGACAGTAGAATTGAAATGATCAATGATAGACAATTGAAGTGATCTGGTTGTTAGGGAAGTTAAAAGTGAAGCATTATTGACAGTTTGACATAAATATAAAATTCTCAAGAAAGTGTTTAATCATGATGTGTAATGCTCAAATGTTTAATCATTTGATAAATTTTTGTGTATTTTCCCACCAAAATACTCTGCTCAAAGCATCCTAATTTGAAATTTTAATTCATAGTTGAAAAGATTATTTCGATTGAAAACGATTTAATACTACTTTTATTTCACTGTTAATTCAAGTCGACATGATACAAATATTCTTAAATGGAGTGGTATAAATATTTATTCTCCCTAAAAGTTGGCATTCTATAAGGTATAAATCTCAGCCTATTAACATCTGAAACAAGAATAAAATATTTTTGTTTTATCTTGTATTACTTAAGTGATATTAAATAATTCCATTGAAATAGCTGGGTTTTTTTATGCTTACTTCTGCCCATTTCATTTATTTCACTTTCTTAGTGTATGCATCTTTCAATAAATAATGAATTTTTCAAATGTATGCAGAATAGTTTGCTGCTATGGATAAAATATCCTGGAGAAATGAGGTGGAAACTGTTATATGCCACAAGTCTAAAAACAACAAACAAACTGATAAATATTATAATTTTATTTATTAATATAAAACTATGAAGAATAATATATTATATGAACTGCTGTAATTGTTTAAAACTTAAAGCATATTTGTACATTTTCATTTATTTTTACAAATTCTTTGTTGATATCCTTATATTCCCCAAAACATTGCATCATTTTAGAGGCATTTTTATTAAATATTAAAAAATTTGGGTTATTTAACTCTATCGATACGGGAACGTCCCAAACGTCTCTTCAAGCAAAAGACGATGGCCGACCGAATATCACTGCAAAATTCCCAGCGCGATTGATTTCTCAACTGCAGTGCGCGCTTTCTTCGTTAGAGTGGCTCACCCATATGGGTTGGGGGAAAAGGGGGCTTCTTAGAATTCGGACAGTGCCAGCTGTTACTGTGGTTTTTGAGGGAGGAGGTGAATTTCCCTTATCTTTCAAAGAGGATAAAGATAAGGGAAACAATGAGACCTTATCCTATTTTGAGGTTCCTCTATTTCAATGGTCCTAGGAATCGGAGGGTTAAAGTATGTTTTATGGCATTAGATGAGGGACATTCTGCGAGTAAAAGAAAACAAAGGAAATATGGGCTTTTACAAAAATTATGAGCACATTCACTCTCTCCTGAACAGTTTCATTCAGATTTAACTCAGCTGAACTCAAGAAAGAGGATACTGAAATGGATCGAGTTATGTCTGTTATTTTCCATTTGTAGAATATTTATAATAAAATGTTCATATTCTGCATAACTTTACATTGTCATAAGCATAAAAGGGCTGAATTAATTTTCTGAAAGTTTTTTGTGCATTATTCTTGCAGGTAAGAACAAGATTTCCCCCTGAGCCAAATGGGATTTTGCATGTAGGCCATGCAAAAGCTGTTAATATTAATTTTGGATATGCTGAAGCTCACGGTGGTCTCTGTATTTTAAGATATGATGATACAAATCCAGAGAAAGAAGAAGAAAAGTATTTTAACGAAATTCTTGAAATGGTTCAATGGTTAGGTAAATCTTATTTTCATGTTCTAAATTTGAAGTCCTTTAATTTATATAGAATGAAATTGTATTTCATTTTTTAGTTGTGTTCCAAATCATGCTTCTAGTTCATTATATGCAATTTTAATTTTTTCTGTTTAATTAAATTTGCTATTAATATTAATCCCTACAACTTCTAATTTCCATTGTTTTAATTTCTTTTATAAAAAAATTAGTTCAATTTTAAACTGAAAGTATATAAGATTCTGTGATAAAATTTCCAACATTCTTCAACTTTTTTCATTAACGGCAAGTTGCGAATACATTTCTTTTCCAACAGATCCCACTAATAAAAATTTTTTTTATGAGTAATAGAACATTTTGTTTGTATCATTTTAAAGATATTTTTAATGAAACTTTTTCTGGTAATTTTGCCTTATAAATGATTTGATTGATAATCTAGGTATGCTGAAAACTGAAGCTTTGTACTGAATGCATCCAGCTTCCAAGAGGCATATTTCAGAACAGAAATATTACTGCGTGTATTTCATTCAAAGTTTTACAAATCAACCATTCCAAACTTTTCCTTTGTCCTTTTTAATAAGCTGAGCACTCATCTATATTATTTTTTGAATTATATATATATATATATATATATATATATATATATATATATATTAATATATTTGACTGTTATTTCTTATCCTGTCTGCAGGAAGAAAAAAATATTATAATCACTGGTATATTTCTGAAATCCATGAAACAATTAGTGTTGCATACCTTATATGTTCCAGTACTAGTTATTCAATTTTTGAATGGAATTGTATTATTCTTTGTAATGCATATTCTTTGTGTATAATTGATGGATTCCAGATTTGGGTCAACAAGATTGCAGTGTATTTTAGATAATAGGATGTTTTATTTTCTTGTTGTTTGTTTTATATCTTTTTATATATTATAGAGTCACTTCTTAAAACTTTTTTTTTGTTCTACATTTTTTCACACCATTTTTGATTTTGTATAATAAAAAGGGTATAAATATATACTATATACTTTTGAAATCTTAGAAGTGCTTTAATCAGTCATTTGATTCATAACTAATATAAAATGGATAACTGCTACCTTTTTTTTTTTATTTCTGTGCAACTTATATTTGAATCTATTAGTTGTGTATTAATCTAAAATACTTCTAATACCTTATTCCTTTAGGGTTTTTTTGTTAATATTTTGCTTACATTATTATGTATAGCTAATATGCTACAATTTTGTTTCACTTATTATTTCATCAGTTGAAACATTTACTTGACAAGTTGTTGTTGCCTTGATTTAGGATATGAGCCAGCTATGATATCACACTCTTCTGATTACTTTGATCAGTTATACGAGTACGCTTGTACTTTGATTAAAAAGGACTTGGCTTATGTTTGCCACCAAAAGCAAGAAGAGCTTAAAGGCTTCAATCCACCTCCATCTCCTTGGAGAAAACGTCCTGTAGAAGAAAGTCTTCAGTTGTTTCAGGTACGAACTTCTGTGCTAAGGCAACAAATGAAATTAAGAATTAATAGAATCATTGTTATCCTAGGTGACAAGTATTCTATGTTTTCTTATACTGGTGCATATATTTCTAAAGTAGCAGAACACGAAAATGAAATGTGAACTGAAGAAAAAAGCAAGACATTTAAAACAATCACTTTGTTTTAGAGACCATATTTATTAAATTAAATAAAGCTGCAAAAAATTTTCAACAGTAGGGTTTTATTTTCAGTTTTAAAAATATATCATCTCTATTTAAATCAAAATATATTTTAGAGTTAATTATGTTTTATCTAAGTGGTGGTGTTGTTTCATGTCCCCCTGGTCCATGATACCATGTCACTCTAACAGTACCACAAGTCCATTTTCTCCCTCACTCCACAGCAGCCTCGCAGAAGCACCAATACAGTCAATGACAGGTACGGGTGAGAGGCAGCTTCAATTTCAATCGAGGTACCGCATGGGGAGAACTCTAACTTTGCCTCTATGCCTGTTAGTGTTAGCTGGGAATAATGGAGTGGCCTTCACACCTTGGGTGGCCCTACCAGAAGAATACACTCCCGACGTACATCACCCACTCCTCCCAGGAACTCCTCCTTGTTGCGTTGAGGCCACTAACAGGTCTAAGGGGGATCTAAGTAGTTTTCTACATAAAAGAATTTATAGTAAATTTATAATTCAACACATGAGCTTTCATTCCTTTCAAGGGATTGAAAATTATCTTGAAGTTAAGTGTTGTGATAAGCAGTTTCAAATTTTCAGAATTCTATTGCATTTGTAACTAAATGCCGACATTGAAAAGTATTTGCTCATTGCATTATCACACAAATAAAATTCTTTGCGAGCAAATTCGACTCTTTTCTTAATTTCTTTGTTGACTAAATCATCTTGGATTATCTTGGTAGTCCTGCCTTTCAGTTCCCTATTGAACATAGATATTTGTGCTGTCAGTGGTATTTAGAACCTTTTTCAATTTGTTTCATTCTTAAATTCTTTGAAGTTCATCGAAATGGTTATTATTGTATTTTGACATAATCCACTTTTATGTATTGCTGTAATGTAGCTGAAGATATTTTCTTTGAATTCATTCATAATTAAAGAGAACAGGATCCTACTTTTTTTTACTATTATTTTTTTCCACTGAAGTATGTATAATTTCAATTTGAAATGGAACCATCTATTTTAATTTTTGTTCCAACTTCTTTGAAATCTTTGTATGGAATATTTAAAACCAAATTAAATTTGAACTATGATTTAAAATTTGGGTACAAAATTTTTAGCAAATGTCAGGACTGCAATCAGTTTTTCAAAGTCAGAATTACAATCAATTTATGTATTGTCATTGAACTTTTTGTATTATGATTATATTTTGTTATAAATAGTTTTACCAAAGCCTCACTGTTTGACAGTAAGTTTCAAACTTTTCATACTAATTTCTCTTAGATTGTAACATTATTTCATTGTGGTTTCTATTAAGTTTAAGAGATCTTGATTTAATTTAAACAAAAATAATTTCAAAAATCATTTAAAGAGCTAAATACTTAGTGGATTCTGATATTCTTTGATATATTAAATGAAATACTTTTAAAGTGTATATGACACATAGATCAAGCATAAACTCCTCTAATGTAATGTTAACAAAATAAAGAGAAAAGGAAGGCTTTAGGTGTGGTGAATCACTTGTTTGTTACTCTTAGCTAGTGCTTCTCTCCTTCCTAACAATAAATAGTAAGTACCGACATAAATTAATTTCTGTAACTGATTTCTTTTTGACCAGAGTTTTAAAAAAATGTGTATTTCAAAATAATTCATTTTCCATATAAAGTAAATTCTCTGTGCCCTTTGTAAAATTTCAGGGCAAATTCTTTCTCCCATTCAATGGCAGTTTGAGTGCTGTAATCCTTGGCGGAGGGGGTGCTGTACTTTTAAATCCTTCATTGTGTAGTGATACATATTTGAACCACTTACATTTAACACCTTTTTAAATTAATTTTGGATAGTTTAATGCTTAGTTCATAAATTAAAATATTTTCTGCATTTATTTTTTTACTTGAAAGAGATAAGTATTTTAATGACTTAATTTTAATAAAAAAGTTAAGCTCAAAATTAATTTTTAATTACTTTTCCTGTATTGCTTACTTCATTTATAAAAATTCACATAACTGTAATGGGATGATAAAACAATTGTGTTGTGTACAGTTAAAATAAATAGACATTTGGAGGAATTATTTTCTGATCAATTTGCAAAGCAAAATTTTGTGGCAAAACTAAAATAAAAACTATAGTTTAATTTTTATTTATTAGTATTATAAAATAATAGCTAAAATCCATCATTCTTGTTTCACTTGCAATGAAAAAGAGAAACTTTTCCCTTGATGTTCTGTGGTTGTTAGAAAATGTTTTTTTTTTCATTGAAATCAATGCAATGCAACCTATACCAATTCATAGTGTGCACTGGAAAATATTTTATTCTTTTTAATGTTGAAAAGCAGCGTTCAGGATCTAATATAGTAACAGGAATTGCCAAGATGAAGGAGAGGGGAAATGACTGACTAATTCTGTTGCTTTTGTTTATAGATGCGCTGTGATATTTTTAATGGGGAACACAGTTATTAATATTCTTTAAAAAGTAGTGTGCTGTGAAGCTACCTTTGTTTTGTTCTAAATCAGTGCTCCTTAAATTATGGGTCATGACCCTAAATAGAATCACAGAATAAATATTGGAGTCTCAGAAATTTTGAAAGCATCTTCTTTCAAAATAATCACTGTCAGTAAATTCGGAAAAGTTCAAAAAGTTGGAAGATTTAAAAAAAAAACACCTGTCAAATTTAATCATGATAAATGACTGTCTTAAATTTATTTATTCATGTATTAGCAAGTATCCTGCATTTTCTTATTTATTTTCATTTTTTCAACTCGTAAGTTTTTTTTTTTACTTTGGAAATGCTGTGTCTCTCATCTCTGTTACTGCACTTTTTTTCATAATCCTCCCCTCAGTTTAAAAACATGATAGGAAAAACCTGTACTCTTTAACTCTGCATTGCAGCAAAAGGAAATTGGTGATGGGGGAAATTGCAGTCCTCTAATAACATTTTCCCCTCTACAAAGAGAGGCACGGGTACACTCTTCTGACTGGGAAAAAAATTTAGAGGACTCAGTTTTCTACCTCTTTGTGCTTTCCCGGAAGATTAAAAAAATTTCAAGAGAAAATTGAATTAGATTGTTGTTGGGTGTAAATATTACATGAAAAATTAATTATTGATTTGAATTTATACTCCGAGAAAAGTTGGGCATGCTTCAAGTTCTGTAATGCCTTTAAACAAGCTACCCATGCTCCTAACATTAACTGTCAGTATTTTAAATATTAGCAATTGAGATGCTCTTCTTCTAACTAATAAAAAGCAATGGTTATTATTATAGTAAGCTTATATAATATGAAATTTTTGTAGGATATGAAGAATGGTAAAATAGGTGAAGGAGAGGCAACATTACGCATGAAAGTAACATTGGAAGAAGGTAAACAAGATCCTGTTGCATATCGTATTAAATTTTTACCTCATCATAGAACAGGAAATAAATGGTTTGTGGGATTTTACTTTCGTTGCTTATCTTAATTTTAAATAGCGTGGAACAGGTGAAGTAAACATTGTTTTTTTTTTAGGTGCATATACCCTACATATGACTTTACTCATTGTCTTTGTGATTCTATTGAAAACATCACACATTCTTTATGCACAAAGGAATTTCAATCTAGGTAATAAAATTTATTTTATATTTAAATTTTATTATTATTATTTAGTGGTGATAACATCCAAAAATGAATGGCATAAAATTAAAAGACAGTTAGCTCTGGTCTGTAAATAATTAACAATCTTTTTCCTTATTGTGAGTAGAAGGAACTTCATAGAAGTTTCAACATCTAAATAAGACACATTGTATTTTTTTTTTCTGCAAAAGTTAGTTATAAAATTAAATCATATCTCTTTGATTTAATCATATCTGATACATTAAATATATACATTGATATCAAAACTGTATTTATACATATAGTTGTTATTGAAGAATTTTTAAATCCGTCTTCCTTTTTAATTCAATACTAACATATCAGGAAAAACTATACAATAAACTCAGTGGTATATTAAAAATATTAGCAAAGAGGAAATATTTTTTTTTCATATTTTTAAAAATTAATTCAAGAAATTTAAAATATATTTAGCTGAATATTTCTTAAATTCTGAATTAGAAAAAGAAAAATTAAATTTCCTTTTAGTGTTAATGGATACAGTTAAGGCTTGCTACTTATAAGTGATGTTGTCTTTTTATGGATGGACTAGTTGAATGATATTTATGGAAAACTTTTATTCTCATACCATTTATGCATTTGTTTATTTTATAATAGTTAATTTGACACTACAATTATTTATTTAACTTACTTTCGAAGTAACTTTTTTCATAAAATAACTGCATATTTTTTTTAATTCCAGGCGATCTTCTTACTACTGGCTATGTAATGCATTAGACATTTATTGCCCAGTTCAGTGGGAATATGGACGTTTAAATATGAACTATACAGTGATATCAAAGCGTAAAATCCTTAAGCTCATATCTGAAGGAATTATTAGGTTATTATTGCATTTTGATTTGTTTAGAATATATCTTTTTATTCTTGTGTTTCATTTATCAAATGAATTATCAGCTATCACGTATTTTGCTAATCATTTATTTTCAGGAGAGAATTATCTTTTCTTTGGTCATCTTCCTCTGAATAATTTTTTTCACATTCTACAAATTTTATTTATTTTATCAATAAATTTAAATGGAAGAAAAATAAAAATATTTTTTTGGTTCAAATTAATCTTAAAAATATAGCCACTGTAATCAAAATGTGTCAGGTATTTAATAGTATTCAGATGAACTCTGTCTCCCCAACTCTCTTATTTTTACTGAAAATACACTTTTCATGTTAATTTTAATTACATAAGTATGTTCTTTTGAGGTCTTTTTTAAAATTCTGACATTTATTTCGTAGAGATTGGGATGATCCTAGGCTTTTCACTCTAACTGCCTTACGACGAAGGGGAGTACCACCTGAAGCCATTCAAAAATTTTGTGTTGAGGTAGGTTTATTTTCAGCATTGCAGAAATTTACATGCTTCAGTATATTTTTAAAAAATTTTCTTTTAGTAAGAATGAAATGTCTGAAGTAAATTTGAATTAAATCAATTTTAATTAATCATTCAAAATTAAGCAAAATTTTATCTGTTTGCCTATTTTTATAAATATCTATTTCTCGTTGATTTTAATTGTGTTTATAAAATATTGCTACATAATTTCCTTTTTTACTGTCACATTATTACATATCATTTACAAAGATGAGTAAAATGTGTCTTGTATTAACAATTTATTGTTTTAGCGTGGTTAATACAATGGCTAAAAGAACATGTTCACAAAATAATATTTTAGAATTCATAATTGGAAATTTTCTTTTGTTTTATTTTACAACTCATTTTTATTGAATGATTTATTTTCAACCAGTTGGAAGAAATTAACTACTAAATGGCATCACTTTTTTTCAGCTTGGAGTCACTGGAGCGCAGTCTGTTGTTGATCCCCAAATGTTGGAAGCCCATGTCAGAGACATCCTCAATAATACTGCGCCAAGGTTAGAATTAAAGAAAAAATATATTATTTTGGACTCCCGTGTAGTCCAGTGGTTATGTTCGGCACGTTATACAGGGCATGCGTTGATGGATAAATTCATACAAGTTCAAATATCTAACTGCACATTTTACTAGTTGGATGTTACTTTGTTTTTAAATTGTCAATTTCACTGTTCATATATGAAAAAAATGCAAGTATATGCAATTTCTTTTCTAAAAAAAAAACCCAAAACAAATTGACGTAAAAATTAGAAAATTTATGTAAAAATGTTAAATTTATCTGAAGTATAATATAGGAATGTTAGCACGCTGTATGAGTACTAGTGGCAATTTTCCTGTTGCATTATATGAAGCATGTTTTACAAGAGTCTACTGTATTATATATTATGGTTTTTTGAAAACTTTTTCACTTCCAAACTATGTATAAATCTTCATCTGATACAAATTTAGGAAATTGTTGAATAATTTAACTTTTTTTTTTGGTTAGGTATCAATGTATATCTAGTAATTATGCAAAAAGTAGATAATTTTAAATCAAAACTAGGTTATGGTTAATGATTCTCAAATGTTTTATACTTTTTATAATGCTTTTTAATATCTTACTCATAATCATTATTTTGATTAATGAATCCCCTTGTTGGAAAAAAGATGTTTAAAATTCTTATATATCTTGTGGAGTTAATAATATGTATCTCAATAACCCAGACTATGAAAGCACAGCTTTGTTTACCAGTCTAATTTTCTTGAGTTTTTGTGATGAATACTTCAAGAAGGGAGCAATTTTTTTTGAAAAACATGTGCAAATATTCATATTATCATAATTAGTATGATTTTGAATCTCATTGTTGTAAAACAAAATGTAAGTGCAGCATGGCAACTTTCTCCTCATAACCAATGGAATTTATTTTATGCGATAAACCCATCAATATTTTTGTCATGATAAAACGTCTGAGTATATTATTACAAAAATACCATTTATTATCATTCATCTCAATGTAAAATTTGTCAATTTTATTTTCTCTTTCTATTAACCCTCTGATTCCTAAGACCATTGGAGTTTAGGGACCTCAAAATATGGGAACGTCCAAGTTCCTCTTTCAAAGATAAGGAAAATTCACCTCCCTCTCAAAAACCACAATGACATCTGGCACTGTCCTAATTCTAAGAAAATCCAACGCATCTTGGCGAGCCACTCTAACGAAGAAAGCCGCACCGCGGGTGAGAAATCAATCGCACTTAACAAAAGGGGGTGGAAATTTTGCAGTGATATTCGGATGGCCATCGTCTTTTGCTTGAAGAGATGTTAGGGACGCTCCCGCATCGGTAGAGTTAATGAAACTGCTCTAATTGTTAGCCTTCCTAAATATTTTAGTTAAATTGGCTTTATGTTAGATGCATATGTTTATTTGTTTTATTTTTTATCCATTATAAAACATGCATCTGTAATGCAAAATGTATAATTTATTTATTATCTAATATATCTTAAATTTATTTGATGTCTAATATGTTAATACTTATTAATATAATGTTTTTTGCAGAACCATGGCTGTTTTGGAACCATTGAAAGTCCGAATTAGCTTGCCTTGCAAAACCCCTATCTTGATTGATGTTCCTGATTTTCCTGCTGATCCTTCTAGAGGACATCATAAAGTGACATTTTCGGACGTAATTTATATTGATCAGTCAGATTTTAGAGAGGTAGGCTTGTTTTTTTTTAGTATAATTTTTTGAAACTATTAAAATAAAAATTTTAGACATTAACCCTTTTCAATCCAAAGGTTTTTTTCAAAAGTGTTTTAGCAAATCCAAGCCATTTACAGTGAATTTATTAATAATTAAATTTTAATAACTTTACTGAAAATTACTTAACTGAAATTATTAAAATAATTTTCATGCAAAATTTTTCTAAGGAGACTAAAAATTTTGGGAGGTAAAAGGGTTTTGGTTAACAGTTTTTTCTGTTAAACCATGAACATCTATTACTTTTTTTGTATCTAATTACAGTATGTAATTCTGAAATGTTTTGAGTATAAAGCAAATTCAAAACTCTCTTTGTAGACTACACTTCTGTTTTTTATTAAGGTTAACCCTTCGTTGGGTGCAATATTTGCTCTGGCAAGTTCGGACGCAATGCGCCTGACAGGCACAGTTAAACAATCCTGTAATTATTATTGTTAAGACCCATTATTTTTATCATTCTAAAAATAATTACTGACCTTGGGAGGCTTAAAAGAGAAAAAAGTGGGGATATTGTTGCAAAAAAAATCTCGTCTTCACGATTATTTTCGTGCAGTACAGTACGAGTTCTTTTTTTGAGGGGATTTGCGATTTCAGAGGCATTTTAGATAACCCAGGTTTTGGTTAACCCAAATTCGTTTAACTGGGGTTTTACTGTATTTGTATAAATGCTTAACCAGTAACAAAAAAAACTGTACATACACACACAATTATGATCAAATTACTGCAGTATTGATATACTAAGTAAAAGAACAAGAGAGACTATTATATAGAGCTTCACAGTATGCGCATTTCCCAAACAACCTTGGTATACTCTGTTTACAGCTTGTTTGCTGTTAGACATTACCAGCCCTTTCATTATTATTAGAAACAAATTGAGCTAAAAATGTCAAGTCCACCTTGACATATAACTGCAAAGCATTTATAAAACTCTTATAAATAACCTAAATTGATAGATATTGTTTGATATTTTTATTTTACTGATATATCAGATTCTTTGTTGAAAATCTTTGCAGATTTTGCCCAATAACCAATACAAGCGACTGACTATTGGGCAACCTGTTGGACTACGACATGCTGGATATGTTATTTCAGTTACTGAAGTTAAAAAGGTTTGTTGGATCAAGTCTTGTATTATATCTTCTCATCATGCATACAATTTATTATATATATTGTTATGTACGTCATATAATATGTAATAAGATAAAATTAAAAAGCAGTAAACTAAATCAACACTATCTTAATATAAATAAAAGTTATTGTGGCTATTTATGTGGGTATGTATGTGGCTATGTTCCACATCTCCTCCTATACCAATGGACTGTTTTCAATCAAATTTTGCACACTTATTATTTGAATCAAGGGGAAAACACTTATGAACTTTTCTAAGTGCAAAAGTTAATTAGAAATTAATCGAAATCGTTTTTCCGCCGTAACTTTGGAGCAAATTGTCCGATGAAAAATATTTTTATACCATCTTAAAGTTCAAAATTTACCTTTTCGAAGATACCAATTTAAAGTCTATGACATTTTTCCTTCAATTTTTATTAATTTTTTAAAGTTTAATAATTGTTAATTATGTGCAGACGATTTTGAAATAACGCAAATTTATAGCTACTCCGTTGCTAGGCAATGGTTAGACTTTGAACTAATTTAAAATTATTTCAGAAATTTTTGCTTATTTTTATAAATATATTTTATATAAGAAGATAGTCAATCGTCAACTTTTAAAAGCCCCAAATCTTATTAAAATTTCAGTTAATTGGAAATTAAGCAAGATTTTGGCATTTTCCGTGATATTTCTCGAAAATATGTATTGTGTCACAAAAATTAAAAATTTAACCTTAATAAAAGTTTAAAAAATAAGCTTTTCATGACACAAATTTCATTTCCATTCAATTCGTTGCCCTCATTTTAATAATTTTTCAAAAGTTAAATTGTGTATAAAATTTACAACACTTTTTTTTATTGGTGAAAAACAAGAATACATAAGAACTGTTGATAGACCACATTAGAAGAATTTTGGATGAAGAGGAATTTTATTATTTTTTTTATTCATATTTATTCTAACATTTTTTCTCAATGAAAAATTTACTTTGTAATTGTCCCAAAACATCCGTTAAAATCTTTCTTACACTGCAACTTTTATGAACAAAATTTGAAGTACCTATGCAATAAATATTAATAACTTATGGAGAAAATTAGCTATGGGCAGTTTTTAAAAATCGCCTGGTTCAACTGATATTCTCAATTTAATTAAAAAAACATTTCAGACGATAAAAGAATTTTGGGTATTGTAATTTTCTATACAAAAGTAGTTTTTTACATCAAAAATATTAGACATGAAAGTATTTTAATCCTGAGCAACGCTAGGCATAACAGCTAGTATATATATATATATAATATGCGATAAATCCTTTTTCCCATCAAGCTTTTCTGTGTTTAAATTAAATTTGCCTCTAGTTCTTTCTTTGTTCTGGCTATCTCAAACTGCTGACATTCACATATTTGTATAAATATTAAAAGGATCGAAGCTATTTGCTAACATTTTTGAATATATCAATTTACTCGCTTGTGAAACAATGAAATTTATGAAGTGCAGTCTGTAGTGAAGCCTTTAATTAGCCCTTATGATTGGTTTCTGAAATACTTTCATTTATATTTAGGATGAAAATAATCAAATTATTGAAGTCCAAACTATTGGTACACCTGTTGCTGTTAGCAAAAGACCAAAAGCTTTCATTCATTGGGTTTCCGAACCTGTTACCTGTGAAGTTCGACTTTATGAACGATTGTAAGTATTTACATGATTTATGTTAATATATAGCATACTCAGTTTTGAACTGAGCATTTTACTTTCTGAGAAAATTGTTTAGAATTTTAAGGAAGTCTTCTACCATTTATTAAATTTAAGATTTAAAAGTTTAATGCAACATAAAACACTATTTATTGGTCTGAATTCGATGTTCTTTTTTTGGTAGTAATCTTTAAGATTCTTTATTAATGTTCAGTCTCTACATAATAGGTATTGCTTATTCAACAATTAAAGGCTAAATTATTTATTTTATTTGAATAAAATGATTATGGAGGTTTAAAATTACAGGTGTTGCTGTTTTGCTACAATCATATTTTGTTCATGGTTGTTGAGAGCATGAGAATTCTATAAAAATTCTTCCGTTAAGTTGCCATATATACATTACTGGAAATGCATATGAAGCAGACGATGTACAGATTAATTATATTTTCAAGAAAAGTATCAAGTACAACATGGCTCTAATGAGTTGGCAGATGTGACGCAAGAATTGCACGATATCAAACATTTTTTATTTTGGCAAGTTAGAAGACAGACACGAATCAAAGTTTGCCAGATCTGGCTGTACTTCACTCCTTCTTAACACCAAATTTGTCAATAATGCTCGACAATGGGAAAATGTGTATTTTTTTATGTACCTTTATATCAGAACCCATAATGGTTAGATTTGTAAAATTTTTGTGATTTTTGGAGTGATATGTATTGCAATTTTAAAATCCCATTTTCTTTTACTTTTTTTATTTATTTAAATTTCTAGAATAATCCATTTCTCTAGAAATCACAAATCCTTCCATAATAATATGCACAACTTTAAGATATATACTATAAAAATTTTAAGTTGCCAAGTTTGACAGATATTGAGAAGGAAGTACGCAAACCTAAAAAAATGTTATGAGAATAACAGATTGAAGCATTGTATCGGCATTTTAATATATATTTATGAATCCTATCTCAATAAAACACTTAATAGCTTTTTTTTTCAAGTGGTTATAATATTCAGGAAAGTTTCATTTATGATTTTAAAACAAATTTCAATCTATACTAATAATAAAAATACACTCAAGATATAAATGGTTATGAGTGTTTTTTTATGTGTGTGGGATCTTAAGAATATGTTAATTTTTATTTATGGATTATTGCATATGTACATGAATTATTTAGGTAATTGCCACTTTTAAAGCTATAGATATATCAAATTGTGCATTTGATAAGAAAATATTAATTTTCTTTATTTTAAAACTAAAATCAGCTGCAGCCACTAAATTTTATTCATTTATGTGCTATAATTAATTTAAATATGTACTAATCAGCGAAATAATGCATCACTGGATAATTTTGATCGAGACTCCTGTTGCAGCAACCATCAGTTTTTGTGACTGCAAAATTGGAATTGGTAGAACTAGCTTCATTCTTAAAAAAAGTTTGTTGCATTACTAATAATACTGCACTCCTTAGATTGAAACATTTTTTTCTTCAGGAGACATAAAAAAATATTTCCTGTAAAGTACAATTTATATCGAAGATGTACTAAAGAACAATCAAAGTAATGGAAGCAATTGAAGATATATCAGTAATGAGAAGTAGAAAAAAATGCACCAAGTTCAACATAATCATTTTTATTACAGTCCTATTATTTCTCTGCAACCCATTCTTCGATTCACACTTTTCTCCCTCGGCAAATACGTATGTGTCTGAAGTCGAAGCTCAGTTGCCAGCTCATCGGAGCCATGCTATATCTCTTATACCTTTTATCTAAGCATTCTGAATTGTGGTGAATGCTACTATGCAATGTGTCTTGAATAGGCTATTTATTTATGAAAAGCCATAGATTAAAATGAAAGAATGAATGCAAATTAAACCATAGAATTTTTTTCTTTAATAAAAAAAAAAAAGATTTTCTTGTTGCACCAGAAAATCCAACTGATGCATTTTCAACAGAAAGGTTAAAAGAATTCATTATTTGCCTGTGTGAATTTCAACAATATAGATTCTTGTGCTGGGGTTCTCATGTATGAGTGCTGGAAATATCAATTACATAACTTATTTTCCTCATTACTACACTGGCAAGAGTACTTTCAATTCGTCTTTTGACATTGCATAGAATTATTTCATATAGTATGAAATGCTGAAAATTTCATTCAATGCCATTTTTTGTAATTTCTAGTTTTACACTTAACTGATAATATACACAATTCTATAACATTTCATTTTTAATATGATCACTCAGTCACAGACAGATTTATGCAAACAGAATTATTTTTGCTTTTAATTGCAGGCTAAATGTTTCGCCTGAGTAATTTATAAACAAAAATAAATTAAAATTAAATAAATGTTACCATTTCATTAACATGGGAGCAAATTGCTTCTAAGTATGTCATGTATAGCAATATTATGCTGTGAAATTTCTTCCATAAGATACCATTTCCATCCACCCCAAATTTTGCACTAATATACAAGGTGTCCACTTTTACCATGGCCCAATAGCTAATTTCTAAACCATTAGAGACGTCCAACTGGAAAAATGCTTTAAATGAAGGGATGAATTATATTTTGTTTTTTGAGTCAATAAATATATTTCAGAAAAAGTTACAAATTCTTATTTTTTATACGGCCTGGTCCTATCAGTCATATTTAGTAAAATATTCTTCACACACGAACATTTTGAACAAAAAAAGTTCCAATCTTCTTGCAACTAAAAATGAATGAGTTATGGAGCTATGAATTTCATAATTTTAAACCAATCAGCGGCCTCATTGAGCAAGTGTTGCACATTGATTGGGGGATCATCTTCGAGGTGGCTATTGAAATTGTATAAATTTGTCAAAGGCAGCGATATTCAAAGCTTCATAACTTGATCAGATTTAGTCACAGAAGAGTGGAACTTTTTTTGTTCAAAATCTTAGTGTGCGAAAAATATTTTACTAAATATGACTGATAGGACTGTGGGACCGTATAAAAAAATAAGAATTCATAATTTTTTTAGAAATGTATTTATTGACTCAAAAAGCATAAAATATAATTCTTTCTGTCATTTAAAGCATTTTTCCAACTGGAACTATATGTGTATCTCTAACGGTTTAAAAATAAGCTATTGGGCCACGATAAGAGTTGACATGCTTTATATAGCAACAACTGTTTCCCTAATAACAGAATACCTAATAATGTTGTAAATATGTACATACTAAATGCTATATTTCGGTTTGCTAAATTTTTTAAACGACTTTAATGTTCAAATTCTCTTAAAATCTTATAATTCAAAACAGGTTCAATAGCTTTCATAGTGTTCCTATGAAGGCTACAATATATATTCCAATTAAGATGCACTATTTCAGAAAAGTATAAATGCTTTATGTTTCATTAATGGACTGTATAATGGTAATTTCTATTTTAGTAAAATCTTTGAAAATATTTTGCATTGAATTTCTCAAGTTTGTATTTTCTTATTTATACAGATTTAATCATAAAAACCCAGAAGACTCGAAAGAAGTACCAGGAGGATTTATTACTGACTGTAATCCAGTAAGACTTTTTAAACTTCTTTCTAGATTAGATCATTTTATTCATCTTGAATGAAAAAAGTAATTATTTAAATTTTTTATCCTATAGATAAAATAACAAAAAGTACAAAATTTATTGGATTATTTAGTTCAAGAAGCATTCATTTCAGAATTTTTTTACTTATTTAAAATTAACATTTTTTTGCAAAAAATTAACATCACTGCAAATTAAACTATCTGCATGTCAGTGAGGTATTTGAAGTAACTGAAAATTTCTAACTTTTTTACATAATGAATGATTTCTTATGAATAACACTGAAAGTTTCTCCCCCCCCCCTAAAAGACAACACATAAATTGATACAAAGTACCTTGTTTATTATTATTACAGAACTCACTTCGGTGCATTAAAAATGCAATGGTGGACAAATCTGTAAAGGGAGCAAAAATTTATGATAAATTCCAGTTTGAAAGAGTAGGTTTCTTCAGTGTAGATCCAGATTCTACACCAGATAAGGTAAGTGTGAATTAACATTTCTAACTTGTTTCTACATAAATATGTAATCAAAAGATGAACTTATTTTTAGTCATCTTATTGGTATTTTGCCCAATTTTATGCTTTGTATTTGTGTACAATCTATTTTCAATTAAAATATAAGTGAATGACTCATTGTTTAGTTAACTTGTTACATTTTTTCTCTTCTTTTTACAGTTAGTCTTCAATCAAACTGTTAGCCTTAAAGAAGATGCTGGAAAAGAGTGATGTTCATGTGAATTATATTTTTTAAGATTGAATAAAGACTTTTGAAAGCAAAGTGTTTTTTGCTATTCAGAAATATAATTTTTTTCATTAATGTTGGAAGCTACAATTATTTTAGGTCTTTAAAGTGCTTGAAGCTGAAAAATCAATGCCATAATTAAACTATTGCCCAAACAAATTCGATGTTGATCCCATTCTTTTATTATTTTTCAATAAGGAAAATATGGGGATATGAATGAAATTTTGTATGCAGGAATATTGTTGTCAAAATATACTACTAATAAAAGAGAATGTGTGTGTCTGTGCTCTACAGGGCATAAAGCTGGACCTAGAGCTACGAAATTTGGCCCAAATATACTTTGAAAAGTGGGAATGTGCACCTCGTAGCCTTTTTTTTTGAAATTTTAATTAAGAAAAAAATCCGAAATTTCGCTCAATTTTTAATTTCTGATCATATTAAAGCAGAAAAATTATTTTTACACCATCTTGAAAGCGCAAAAAAATTACCTTTGCAAACGTATCAACATTGTCTAATTTTAATAAATTTTTAAAAATATTTTTTGGCATAATTACAACAATATCTTTCAAACCATTTTCAATGTTTAAACAAATATTTAACAGCGTGTTTCTTTCCATTTGTTGAAAGCCAAAAAAATATCTGACTGGATTTTACTTTCTTTTATTTGATCAATTTTTCTGTGAAATCTGTAAAGGAAGTCCTTAAGATAGTAAGTATATAATCCAGTGAACTGAAGTTATCATTGCTATGTTGTAATTCTTTTTATCAGCGTGTTTTAAGTCAATTAGCATGCTGCTGGATGTAAAATGTGCTGTGCCAATTTAATGTGTATTTTACGTTAATGTAGACAAGGAACAGAACAAATGCGAACTACAAAAAGAACGGGTGTTAAATGTCTATAGCACTTTGAAGTTTAAAACTACTTTGTTAAGGGAGCCATGAATATAAAATTATGCATAAGAGGTTCAGTTGAAATTTTATTTCCGGTAATCAAGCTGGTAGCTGAAGGCGGTTAGTTAGGAAATAAAAATAACTAGAGTGACTGACAGAAAAATAGTTTTCAGTTGTTTAAACCATGTTAGCCTTTATACAGTCAAACGTCGCAAATTCCAGGCATGACACAGGCTTGGAACAAAAAAGCTGAACTTCAAATACAGAAACGTAAATACCAAGAAGTAAAATAAGTATGATTAATTGAACAATAAATGAATAAATTTGTACAAAAAGTGCTCGAGATATTAAAAATATTGTAGAATTATTATTTAAAAGAAAATTAATGGGTGAAAAATGAATTACATATAAAGTTTTGTTAAAATAAAAACTATGGTAAAAAGAAATTATCTCGCTAAAATTATGGCCATGTGAAAACTTTTTTTGATTATACATAATTATTAAGACTTTTTTTCTCATTTTTTTGAGCTAACAGTTCAAGCTTTCTTTCATGCTTCAGTCTGCTATTTTCCTCCATTTTCTAAATTTTGCTCTCTTTCTTTGATTGAGGGTTTTTCTTTATTTTTTTTCTCATAGCTATTTTCTTACTATCAAGTTCCTCCTAGTACCATTTACCTGATGACCTTAAATTTTTGCACTTTACTATCAATAGCATCACACAAAATTTTCCTAAAATATTCAAAAGCAGACTGCTTTTTGCTCATCATTTTGTATTTAGCACTCTGATGAAACATTTTCTTCAATTTATACATTCTTTCTGATCTTTTATCTATCAAATCCGACATTATTTTGAATGTGCACACAGCGCACAGCTTTTGTTTGCGTGCTATTCATGTCTTTTGTGAAAGCACCCCCTCCCTTCCCCCCAATGCATTACCAAAACTTTTAATGCAGATTTGCATCGATCCCAAGAATGACAGAATTCAACGCCGAAATCCGCATTTCTGCACCAATGTGTCATGTCTGTGTTGATCGACAAACCTTAAAGAATGAAAACTAACAAAAATGAAGAAAAGAATGTTAAAAAGAATGCAAAAATAAAATGGCTTCCTTCATGGAGAGCTAACGATCTTTTTCCCTCACGAAATTCAGATTGAAAGAAATTTGTGGACAATTTTCATTCCATCCAATCGGAATGAATATTGGAAGAAAAGAATACAACCTTCAGGCATTCCTTCTAATGCTAAACTTTGACCCCAAAATGTGGCAGAACGTCAATACATACCTCGGATGCCGAACAGCTTTCGGCAGGATTATGCAATATCTTATGAATTCGAAACTCTTTTGCTTTAGAACCATACGCAAAATTTTCACATGGGGCACAGTTTTTGTTTCCCCCCCCTCCCAACACATTAACAAAAATTTTAATGCAGATTTGCATCGATCCCAAGAATGATTAAATTCGATGCCGAAAAAGCGGAAATCCGGACCTTTTTCATTCCGTACCCCCCCCTCTAAAAAATCCTAACTTTTATCTAACAAATCAGCGCCCAGAGTCAGCAGAAAGCAGTTTTAACCATCTGGGGAGGAAAAGGATTTAACCACGTGTACAATGATGTGCTACAAAGATATTGCGGGGGGGGGGGCGCTATTGTAATGAATCACAGAGTTACAATACCTTCCTCTCTCTCTAGCACTCAAAACGAATTAGCCCAGAATGCAAGAAATGTTAAATAAGATGTGCGCACAACTTCCTCTCCCCTTCTGGCTCACAAAGAGGATTTGCCCAGAACGAATGGAATATTGTAGAAATTCGAGGTTGTCTTTAATTCCAAACTAGCCCTCATGAATGTTGAACTGCTCTTATCTGGGTTGATATACGACTTGAGTACGTCAAGTCAAGAAAGTGCCGAAGAAGTATTGCATTGCGACAATAAAGCCCCGACAGTGTGTCAGCTCACCGATGCCGAAATATGCAGTATGGCATTGAACTCCAAAACTTCAGTATCCGATAGCGAGGAGAGCAAAGAAGATAAAATGCCAATTGACAGCTTAGGAGGCATAAAAGGACATGAGCAAAGAGACTTTATTTCAGAGTTTGACATAATGGCGATACATAAAATAAAAGAGAAGTTACTTGATCAAAAACCAATACTAATGAAGCAACTCACTTTAAATGAAATGTCTTGTAAAGATATTAAAATTAATAAGAAATAATATTAATTATGTTTATAAATCGAAGAAAACAAGTAATAAATAAGTTTTAAAAAATTTTATATTGAATTATGTGTTTTATGTTAAACTAGCAGTATGCGCACGGCGTTGCCCGTGGGATCGTTATTTCAACAAAATAAAAAAAATGCCCACATACAATTACATAAATAAAAGTTTTAAAAACGAAATCAAAACAGAAATATATATTATTGAGTTGGTCCGCCTCTTTTTCCTCTCGACCGAGTACCGTTAAATCCAAAACAATGTTAAAAAATTACAATGTGATATTCATTACACCGCAAGCAAAGTATGAAAGGCAAAGAAATAAGTTAAGACGCGCTTAAAAATAATAATCGAAGTAACCGTGTAAATAAACCATCTCCTCGCAGAACGCAAAAGTAATGACGTCACCCTGGCCCTTCAGCCAATGAAATTGCCCGCAACGTTCCAGAGACTATCGTGGGCGGAAGCTTCGCTAGAGGAAACATATCGTTCAACTACCAGGAAAAAATTAATTTTAAAAAAACTAAAAAAGATATTTTAACCATTCTCGTTTTAAATCCGACAGAACCGTTGCAGTTATAAGCTGAAAAAAATTGAAAATAATAGTGTTATTAGAAAGTCGGATGCGACAAATTTAAAATCAAAACCAACATTTAGACGGCAAAACTGACTGATTTTAAAAAAATTCTCAAAATTCAGTAATTTACGATAGAAATTCAAAACTAACTTCATTAGATCGGAAATCACGTGTTCTTTCCGATGGTCTATCTATTTTTGTCGTACAATTATTCGAAACCATTCTATCGAGAAATTAGTGCGAAAAATGAACCAAAACAACACAAAACATTAAATAAAAAAATTTCTAGATTAAAATTTCGGCTTCGAGGTGCATTCAGCCACCATTGCGACTACCTGTGTACCAAATTTCATGGCTGTAAATGCGATAGATTCGTCTGGACATCGCAGACAAACACACACACACGCATACAAACATTGCCTTTTATAAGTATAGATTCACTTCTTAATATTGAAATGATCTAAGATCTGGATTTGCGACTGTGTAACTTCATCTACAAACACAGAGTCATTTCAAAAGTCTTTTTCATTCAGACTATGAAAATAAGTGTCAAATTTTTTAGAAATACAATTTCAATTTTTGACTAGCTCTTCAAAACCAATATAAAGAGAATTTGGCTACAAATGAAATATTAGGTTATACCTTCTAAATTTTAATTAATAAAAATTCTGTACTGTAGGTGTTTCAATATTAACAGGACATATTTATTTCTTTTACATTTCATTGAGCAAATTCAAATTTAAACCATGCGACTTTGAAATATGAAAATTGAACCTACTGTCTTACTAAGCACACACACATGTAGCTTACTTTCCAAAACTATTATGCAGTTTTAAATAAACATCTTCATTTCATGCGATTAAAAGAAAATCTTTGAATTGAAATGTTTTACAAAATATACATAAAGTCTCGCTTTGTTAATGGCATTAACAATAATAATGCAGCAAAAACTTACAACATATTTATTTTTGTGTAAGATGCCACAAGCACTTGATATGATGCCATCACATATCCACAGAACAATGACTTCAATATTTATTGATGAATAGTATTTGTCCTTGGTCTTGAATATGTGAAGGATTGATGTCATATTACCATTAATAGAATGATAAAGGAAGCATTCTTGCAGAATAGAGAGAATGTTCAAAATTATATCAAAAGTAGAAACTAAATGTCATCAGCTCTTGTCAGATTAAAACGGAACACAAGGGTTAATATGCAAAGTCAACAGGCAAATTATTAACCTGAAAATCAGCTTAAAAATTCCGAACATAAAAGATTTCCAACTAGAATCAGAATTTCCATGAGTTTGACATGGCTGAGGACCATCAGAACTTTGCACAGAGCAAAATAATTCTATTCAAGATTTCATTTTTGTTAAGGTTATTAATGAAAATCCAAACGTGGGACAGACGGCACTTCCCAAGGGAGATATGAAAAAACAAAATTGATAATGCTTTTATGTTACGTCTTGCATCATCTACTACGCAGAGTGCCCATCTCCCAGTTCTTTCGAGCCTTCTCTACTTGGAAGAAGAGAATGGTGTATAGCGATTTGGATATAAAAGCAACAACCAACTCCATTGAAGTCTCTCTGCTCTCCTCTCCAACTCTTGGCAGTGGTGACTCAATTAGCATGCTGATTGTTCCAGCACTTTCTGGCTGCGTCTATATTATTTAGTTTTTAAGTTGCTTGTTAACCCCTTGCGCTTTGATTTAATTTCGCAAGAAAGCACCATTTAATTTGAGTTAGCCACTGCATATTAAAGGAAGAAAGGTGTTAGGAAGAAAACATTTTAATTTTAAAGTTCATATATTTTGTAATTAAAAGTATATAATTGGCTTGAATATAACTAATTTATTATAGAGGATCGAAATGGGGAAAAAAATGATGCAGACTTTTAATTGTATGACAAGTCTAGCTTGTTGCAGGGCAGCTGGTCATTAAAAGCTCATGACGAGTCTAGGTCATCACTGTAGTGGAAGGGTTTAATGTTATAAAAATAGCCGAGTTATTATTGGAGTCCTTCTTTCTGTTTTGAAGTGTTTCACTACACATCTCACTACAATCTGATATCATGATGGCAAATATAAAATGTTTATGGTAAATTTAACTTCTCTACATCAAATGGGAAATGTTCCATCAAAACAATACGGCTTTAATATATATATGAATTGATTTATTCTCATGTTTTTGTTACCCCCGTGATGTATGCCCCTTTTTGATTCTAGCTAAATTAATCAAATGAGTTAATTCAGTAAATAAGCCATACAATTGGATGTCCTTTGAAATTTTATCTTCATTTAACTTATTTATATTCAAATCATACTGGTATATCTTCCATTTTTTTGCATATTTATATAACACAGCTGACATTTCAAACAGAATTTACATCAGGTTGAAAAAAAACAATCAATGTTTCAGCAATTTTTTAGTTATAAGAAAGAATTCATGGATACATTTATGTGCTGCTTTTAAAAACTAAGTAATACAGCTTTATCTGTGTTATTTAAGAAATACCCAATATGCTTCTTAAAAATAAGAATAATAGTTACTGTTTATATACACAAATATGTGAATGCATTAATTTATGCCACTGAAAATTGTCAATAAAAACAGTCATGAGGGTACAGTGTGTATATGTACAAATACTAGATGATGAGGACAATTAAGCCACAAAGTCCAAAGGTCTGTTGAAGCCACCTTTTCTGTTCATGTACTGCCTAAGAAAGAAATAAAAATAATACTAAGTTTCATATCTCAAATATTACTCACAGACATATAATAATGAAATCAACACATACCTGTATTTTCTTTTATGAATAACATGTACACCATATGCAACATTTCCAGGGACATGTTTACCCTGTAAAATTTTAAAAAAAACAATATTAATGGTCTTTAAAATTATATAATAACTGGAAAAACAATCTTTTTCAAACTTCTTCTCAATTAGATAAAAATTTAAAGTATGCAAAAATCTGAAATTTAAGGAAAGATTATTAGGTCAATCTTGGTGATAAATTGGCTTGTATGAAGTCTGACCACTATACCAATTTTGAATAAAGAAAAATATATAGATAAAAACATTCATATGGAAAGCAGATCCTATCAATTTTAACTTTTATTGCAGGTGTGATTTTCACAGTTTTGAAGGTGTAGTACATAGCTAGTTATTGCATGCAACTGCAACTAATGCCTGTGTATCATGGAAATGAGATTGCAATCTCCTGCTTTCACAGTTTGTTCTTTTAAAGACCGAGATCAAAGTCTCTTGCTTGCAAATTGTTAATGAATTTTTGAGCTATTTATATTCTCAGATGCCCTCACCCCTGGTTTTATAATTATAAAAAAGACCAATTAAAAGCTTTGCTATTATGGACACACTGAGTGGTTATTTAATGCAATATAACTTTATTTGCATGGTCCATACTATGTGCAATTATAATTATACACAATTCAATGCTAAAATATCACTATATTTATAAGTTGTAAAATTGGGTATACAAAATTTTATTGAAATTGTGATTACTGATTACTAAACATTGTTTCTATCTAAATTAATATTCATTAGCAACGCTCATAAAAATTAGCTCATTTACATGAACACTGCCAGAATTTTATTCATCTGATATTCTTTCTGCAGTATGGATCAACGAATCATAATAAAAATTCTTTGCTGTTCTTATTAGGAACAATACACAAACTTTACAGAAAATGAGAGAATCAAACAAATCTAACTTCAAAGATACAGGTTATACCAGAACATAGATAATTTTTTAAAAATCGTCAGAATCCAAATACAGTAAGATCTCTTGTAACCAGCAATATAAAAATGACAACATTTTTGAAGGTGTGAATCTAAATCTGAAATTTAAAAATATGAGATAATAATAAAAAAACCCCTTAAATAATGGTTACTGCTAAAGAGGAGATGCAGATTTAGTGGATGTTGAAAATTCTTTTCCCATCATATTCTTGTTGGATGACAACAAAATAAATGATAAAATTTTGTGAAAAGAGGAAAATTATGATAAAGAGAGAAAAGAGGAAGACAACTCGCAGACAAAACAAGTTACATAGAAGGAAGCAGATTAAGACTTGCAGACTTTCATAAAAATTGATGAGCAATTTTCATCTATGCCAGCACATGATAACATGAATCTTCATATGTATACAGACAGAAATTTTAAATTCTGCCAACAATCTTTTAAGTTGCAGACATTCGAAGCCACGTTATGACACTAAAAAAATATGTAACCTTCATGTGTTGATGACAATTTTTTAAATAGTTGTTTAATTTTGTTTTTCTGAAATATAAAATTACATATTTGTAGAATGACCACCTTGTAGCACCGATCGAGTGAAAGCAAGAACGGGCAGTTTTCAATAGACCCACGATTGGTGAGGAACACCAAGCACTCCAGACTAGTGCACTGTTAATTTCGAGCAGAAGACTCCATTTGCCTGCAAGATGTCTGATGGACATCACAATGATCGAATATTCTGTCAACTCCTAGCTGACCAATCACCTATAAATATCTCACCTCTTTAAATAAAGATAAAACTTTGTTGAATTGTGCCACTACCTATATGTGTTTTAATATTAAATAATCTGTATAATTTTGATATAATTTACTTAATTGTGGTCAATAGATAATAGAACATGACTAATGTACTTCATCTGCAGTAATTTCTATGGAAAGCATCATTAAACAAGAACCATTAAATTCTAGAAACATACGGAGTCGCTCAGAAGCCAATGCAGTGAAGTCCATTTTCTTATTTTTGTAAATTTTAATGGATTTAAATAATATTTTTAGTTAATAAAGGATTTACTCATTGCCTCATTAGAAAACTTTATTCACTTTTGCTAATCAAATTAATAAACCAAAAATTTTAAAAATTAATGTATTAAAAAACATTAATTTTCTAAATTTTTTTCTGGACTTAATTGCATTGGCTTCTGAACAACTCATATATTCATTTATCCAGAAAAATCTCTTATCTGGCAATGACAAGGTCCCACTGATGACAGTTAAAGAGATTCTACGGTACTAGAAATTAGAATATATATATACATATATATAATGTATAAAAAATTAATTTTCTAAGTATATGCTTTTACCTTTGTTGTATCAAAGTTACCAAATCCCATTGTCTTCATCATTTCTATTTCCTCCTCAGTTTTACCTTCAAGATCTTTGTCTGAAAAATAAAAATTGTATTTCTGTTAACTGTGATTCCAAAATAATACCATTTTTTTTTTTTCTTAAAGTGCCAGTTTAAAATATTTTTTCAAGAATACAATTAATGATATCTTAAAATACAAAATTGTCATTTTGTTTACTCATGAAATAGTTCTCACCATAAAAGAAAGAAAATAATACTTCAAAAACACAGTTTTACATTAATATGTTTCAGAATAGCAGAAAATCTTCATACAACAACAACATCCTAAGTACGAGAATTAGAGATCCCCCAACAAAATGGAGAATAATAAAGCTTTTAAGAGAAAAAGACATTTAATTTCAAACTTCCTATTTGAGCATTGATGTCATGTCACATTTGACTGCATTATCTTTAAATTAGAATACAAACGCAAGAAAGCAATTAATACACATTAGTATGGCATACTATTGGTAAAGACTGCTTCAAAGATATTTCTACTAATTATAAAAATTTCAAAAACTTTTAGAACATAACCCTCCAATTAGCATTAGTTTTTTGTTTTGCATAACACAGCATTGTTTAGGAACAAGCATGAAATATGGGAATTATAAAATAATTTCCATATTAATAACAATCCCCATATTAAACAATTATAAAATAATTTTAAACAGTCAGTTTAGGCAACAGAAATCAATTTTCACATCTAGAATTTAGTTTACCCCACAGTTTAATCAGAAAATAATTTTGTCAAATATTTTTAAAGAATTCTATTCTATTCTTAACCATAGGGAAAAGTATATATTGTATTGTAGAAGTCTGCAATTGAAATTAATGCCTTAAGTTATAAAAACTACACTTTTTCCTCTGCTGAAGCTGTTCCACTCTAAAATAAAATCACTTCAAGTTCATTCTTTAATTGAATTATTTGTCCAGTATTGCGGGCTTCTACAAAATGCTAAACAAATAAGTTGTCATCAGTATCACATTTCATTAAACAGGAATTTCCTTGTCTCTCCTCTATAAGCTTTTACGTCAACCAACTTTCTGCCCTTTTGGGCATTTCCTCTGCAGAAAAAGAATGCTGTCATCAATGTGCAGCTTAATAGTCTTTTTGAAGATGTTACTTCTCCAAATTTGTCCTCACTTGTTTATTTTACATAAATAGCACAAATAAATAAATTGAAAACAATAAGAAAAATGAAACTTCTAATAAATACCTGTAATGGGAGTTCGTTCCATTAAAAATTTTGATACAGCCCTTTTTGGAGCCTCCTTAGTAGATTCACGTCCCCTGCAAGCAGAAAAGCAAATATTAACTAGAAAAATTTATTGCACATTCAATGAAACAATAGTTTCCTAAACAAATGAAAAAATAAGAAAGGAAAGCAACATTTATTATCAAAATTTTTAAAAGTACTGTAACAAATTGTTTTCAGTCTCCAGCCTCATATTTAAAATACTGAACTGATTACGGATTCACCAATGTTTTTTGATGCACTGTTTCTCGAGGCACAGATTGCACATAATGTGAATGTTTGTGACCGATTTATATTTCAAGCTTATTGTTTAGCAATGTATTCCGAAACCCTCCGCACTTTTGTCCATGTGCCGGGCGGAGTTATTTTCATCAAAATAGGGGAAAAGTGAAGAACGGAAGAGGAGCTGTTTACATTTCACTTAGCGTGATCTAACAAAGAACTCCGGAAAAGCGCTCATATGACTCATTGCCTGATACTCCTTTTCGGCGTAAAATCATCCAAAAGTACTAGTTTTGGAATCCGTTGCTCGTTAACTTTCAGTCTACGGTGCCCACTTACTTCGTTCCTCTTAGGATCGCCAACTCTCTGCCGCCAAGAATGGAGAGGAGAGGATATTTGTGTTGGTTGCGCAATGATGATTTTAACGAGTGAGATGTGCGCATGTGCAGAAATTGATCTGTTCATAGGTCTTTTGCGCATGGCGCGAAATTACGATTCGTTTTGATTGGTCAAATCAATCGAAGTTGTTTTGTCGGTTTGATTTTCGTCTGATTTTATCATTTCGTTACGTGCATTGTTGCTTAACTATGGCTACGAATTTTGGGAACATTGGATCCCTTTCAACTTACCACGGGCTTCAGATAGCGGAACCGAAAGTTGTTTTTCAGTGGTGTGTGGATCAGGGATTGATAGCAAGCGGATATGAGTGCCCTAAGTGTAAAAGGCAAATGGTTTTAAGACCGAGAAGGGATATTTCTGATGGATTTAATTGGGTCTGCCGCGTTCGAGGGCAGAATGCTCATCACGTGAAAAGAAGTGTGAGAGGAGGCTCTTGGTTTGAGCGAAGTAATCTGCCGATACCGACTATCCTTCAGTTCGTTATTTATTGGTGCGTGGAAATGAAAAGTAAATTCATTTGTGAAGAGCTGAATATTGGAACTGCAACTGCGACAGATTGGGCGAGCTTTTGCAGAGAAGTGTGCCAGGATATTTTGATATGGCGGTCAGGCAAAATTGGAGGACCTGGCATTGTTGTGGAAATAGACGAAAGTAAATTTGGAAAACGTAAATATAACAGGGGCAAAAGAGTTGTTGGAAGATGGGTATTTGGAGGTGTGGAGAGGGGAAGTAATAATTGTTTCTTCGCGGTTGTGGAAAATCGAACAAGCGAAGTCTTACTTTCAGTGATAAAAGAGCATATTCTTCCAGGAACGACAGTCATGTCTGATTGTTGGTCATCGTACGAGTGTTTGTCCGACGAAGGCTTCGTTCATCTCGCAGTGAATCACAGTTTGCATTTCGTTGATCCAGATACAGGTGCTCATACCAACTCAATTGAAGGTACATGGAGTGCCATTAAAAGGAATTTGCAAGGCACAAACCATGTAAAGGGCCAGTTTGACTCTTATATGGCAACGTATATGTGGAAGCGAAAACATTCTACCGCACAATCACGGATGGAATCTTTGCTCGACATGATTAAGGAGGTTTATCCTCCACGCAGTAAGGATAAACGAAAATCGCGGGGAAAAAAGGGAACCAAATAAAATTTCTAATTTTTTGAACATTTGCAGTCATTTTTACGTTCAGAATTGTGCATGTTATTATGTGTTTCCGCTTCTCAATGAATAAGCGAAGCTACTAGTGTCCCGCTTTGCAGAAAGCGAAGCCGCTGATGTTTTTTTAAGTTAAAAAAATTGCCCGGTACGAGTTTCTAATGCCGAAGGCATTGCGTGCTCAATCGCTCCTTTTCAAATGAAGCATGCGCAGTACAGGAAGGAAAAGCACACTGCGCATCCCAAACAGTGTTTGGCGCCAGCAAATGAAACTGCGCCAAGAAAAATTGGCGAGAAACAGGTAGGCACCGTAAACTGAAAGTTTACCCCG
Organism: Araneus ventricosus; assembly: GCA_013235015.1. Lineage (NCBI taxonomy): Eukaryota > Metazoa > Arthropoda > Arachnida > Araneae > Araneidae > Araneus > Araneus ventricosus. Next base: position 46,129 of record BGPR01004915.1, read on the forward strand.
TTGCTAAACAGTAAAAGTTCAGTTCTTTAAATTTTCATTATTCCTCAATGACTTTTTTGTATAGAGCCAAATAAAATATATTTTTGATATTTCACAGCTATTCCTTTAGTCTGATGTTACAGTACTAATAAATAATAATATTAATGAAAAATAATTTTTCCAATACTTTTATGTACTACTTACTTGACAGAGAAAATGCCATATCTTGAAGGTGCAGCCCACATACTGTCCAACCGCCAGGAGAAAAACCCCGAGTAGGGTTGCCTCAAATAGATGAGTCGAAGAAAGGAGGAATACGGATATAAAATCAACTGCAACATTTGGCAAACTAAGCACACTTCCGTTAGGCGAGCAATTCCTTTTTGAACGAAGTCCATATCGAGATGAGAATTCCGCCGGTTCTATCTACGCCAAATAAAATAAAGCCCTTTTTTTCACCCTCAAAATGCAGTGTAATATCCCGTTTCCATAATGACCATTACGTCTGGTGTCTAAGGTTTTTCTAGTGGCGGTAGGACAGTATATTTTTGTAGGTATGGGTTTAGTGATAAAAGATATGGTAAACATATAACAAAATTTCAAGCGGTTAAAATTTTGAGGAGAAAACACAGAAGGAAATAAAAAAGATTAATATCCCTTTTACTATTTAAAAGAGAATCTTATGATGGGGATTTTATGTAAGAAATCCTAAAATCTGTATGTCACTAATATAATATTTTCACTTCAAATGGCCTTCACATATTATCTGTAAACATGCACCATTTTGATAGTTTAAAAAAATATGTCTAACATTGAATGTCATCTTAGACTCCAATAACTCTTATTTCTAAAGGGAGATGATATTTTTAGTAATTCATTAGTAATTAGATTTTAACAATAAATGAAGATCATACCATGAAGCTTTAAAATTTACACATGGTAACAAATCAGCTACACAGCATTATCCTTCTATATTCAGCATGCTTAACAAGTGGTCAGCAAGAAGTTAGAAAATTTCAAAACCTGATTAACCATTAAAAAAAAAAAAATTTTTTTAAAGTTCCTTCACAGTTTTTTAATTATTAGGTTATCAAGATCATATTTGCCATCATTCTTTAAAAGAAATTGATGCAATTTTCTCACAAGAAAAAAATATTCTTTGCAACACATTAAAAAAATCCACATAGATCAAACTAAAATTCATACTGAAATAGAAAAATCAGACACAATTTAATGTCAGCAGATAAAGTCACTAATAAACTGACACACAGAACAAAATTGGCATGCTGACATTTGTCTTTTTGGCTAGTTTTAATTTCTAACAATCTATCCTATATATGTATACGACTAAAAAAAAGCAAATGTACTTATTCCATGAGCATGCATTTCTTACCTCCAATTAAAAGCATATCCTGCTCTTTCAATCCTAACTGTTCAATAACGCATTTTGTAAAGGATTTAGACTTTTAATCAGGTTTTTGGTCAACAGATGGGGTTAACTGCCCACTAAATTTCATATATTAACGTAAAGTTTGCCAAATATATGTAGATATCAAATATCTAACAAAAAAATACACAATTTTTAAAGTGATTTTGTTAAAAATAATTGAGCAGTCAGAGGGTTACGTAAATCCGAGTGTCAGTTACAGAAATTAATTTATGTTAGGCTTCCCATTAGGTCCTTTCCCATCCCAAATTTGCATTATCAACTTAACACCCATTCTCAATGAATTCATCTTACATTAACAAAAAGATAACCAAAAAAATAAGCCACCTTTTCGTATTAAATCGATATATGTCGTTTAAATATTGTTTGTAAAATTTTAAACATCATTCTAGGTCTCATTCTTATGTTCCTGGATGAAGAGTTCCTCAGATAAAACCTATTTTCAAAAAAGTATGCTCATATATGCTGGAATTACTAATTTGTTCATTCTTTACCATCTGATAAATGCAAACTGAAATATATTATATCAACTCACCTGTTTGAATATATTCCAAAATTTGATTAACATAAAGACAAATTCCTCAGAATGGCATTTTCTCTTTCAAGTTGTGTTTATACAATTGCACACATCCTAGCAAAAATCAACAATACAAAAGATAATTAAAAGAACTCAACTAAATGTAATAAACCATACAAAAGGGTACTTGGTTGGTATCTACAAGTTGGAACACACCGATTTCATCGCCAATCTGGTTACCTGAGGAATCGAGCAGCTTAGTTCCATTGGCAACCCATCAGCTAGATTGTTTACGTCATGGCAAGCGTTTTGCGTGATTTGAGTTGTTTACATACTACACGGATTTTTAAATAACTTAAAATATTTATTAAATATTTAATTAAATAATAAAATGTATTTTAATTAGTATGATTTCAATTAGTAAATAAATGACAAATAGAATTTGGGTTTATTTAGTGATTATATATTTTTCCAATCATATAATTGAGAGATTTTTTCTTTGCCTTGTAATAAAAATCGTTTGCATGGAATTTTTGAAGTTGTACTTGTTTTGAACGCAGGGTTCATACTGTATATATGAAAGTAAAATTCAGGAGTTTCTAAGGATTTTTTCAGGAGTACAGTATAGAAATTTCAGGAGATAACGTGAAAAAAATCAATTTAGGGGAGAAGGGGGTAGTGTGGAAATTTTTATAAAAAAATTGGCAAAAAAAGTATACTAAATATCAATTCCCTCATCTTTCCGATTGCGGTGACTCAGAACATGCACAGTAGACTCTTTCGGCACTAAGTAAGGCCAGAAATAAAAATTCTGGATTCCATCAACTTTCTATCAATAAGGAAAAACGGAAACTTCATATTTTTATGTTTTATCATAATTTTATATTTTGCTCTTCGAGTGTAATTTTTCAGGAGACAAAAAGAAATATTAGGATAAAAAACACAATTTTCAGGGCCCTTAGAATAAAAAAGCAAAATTCAGGAGTTTTTCAGGAATTTCAGGAGGAGTACGAACCCTGTGAACGCTACTAAGGGCAAATGCTCTGCTTCTTCATTAGAGTAATTAAAAGAAGCCGATTCCGTACATTCACTAAGCTAGCGCAGCTACTAGGATACCACTTTGCTGAAAGCGAAGCCGCTGATGTTTTTTTAAGTTAAAAAAATTTGCCCGGTGCCTACTTCAGATGCCGCAGGTATCGCGAGTGCTATTTTTCCTGCTTCATTAGAATAATTAAGATTCTGTACATTCAATGAGCTAGGAAAGCTAGTAATTCTGTTGAAATTCTACATTTAAAACGGGAGATAGTGCAACGATAAACCACAAACACAATGGGTTCGAAAAAAGATTAAACGATTACCTTTTAACTGTGACCGATACACGTTTGTTTACCATCTTGCTTTGGCGACTTGGCGCGTGGCACCGTTTTACTAAGAGTGTGTTCCAACTTGTAGATTTCAACCGGGTACTTTTTCCATTAGCTCAAGTACAAAGAGGGAAAAAAATTCGTGCTTAAAGCAACAGTAAGGTACCCTTAAATGATATTACTTGTTCAGTCCTTAAAAAGGTACTACAGCTATACAAGAAATATTTAATTTCCAACTGCTACAAGAACAATCTACATACCGAGAACCAGATCTGCTCCTTCTTCTGGGTGGTGACCATGAGCGAGATCTTGATCTTCTTCGAACTGGGGACCTTGAACAATACCAAAGCTTTTTTAGATAAAGATTTGGATACAAATGGAATGATTTTCATCCATTAAATAATTATTTGAACAGTTTTGAAAGAAATTATAATTATTACAGCTTAAATAAAAACAGATTTAAACAATAAATTTTATTCACATTTATTCTTCTGTAAACAGCTTTAATTGATAATAAGGGCAATTTTATCAGATATATAATCAGAAGTTGTCCAGGTAATGATTAATACACATGAGAAATTCCTACATATTGAACAGCAAAATTTCTCATCTATTAAGATACTTGTTTTTCTATCTTTAATTAATATTTGATTTTTTCCTAAATTAATTATATTAAGCTTGATTTCAAGGCAAAATATATCTTTCGAGAAAATACAGATAAATGTTAGGGTAAGTTATCTAGCAAAAGATGAATAAAGCTAACCTGCTTCTTCGTCGACGTGGTGATGGTGATCTACTACGATATCTACCTGAAATATTAAAATGCACTCGTGTAATAGTTATTTAAACAATTTCAAAAATTTATTAGTGAAAACTTCTCTAAGTACATTTACAAGTCATGTCTTTAGATAGCAAATTGAAAGGAAGAAAGTAAAAATGTTTGACGTATAGCACATGCATCTAAGCAAAATCTAATTGAAAATCTAGAAAGAACAACACCCAAAGACAAATAAGTCATTTCAGAATTTAATGTTTTAAATATATTTTTAATTTCAGTTGAATCATAATAGAAAAAAGTAATAGTTAAAATGTAATCTGATTAATAGTTTTGTAATAAATCAAATATGAAATTATCTTTACTTAAAATATAAGTGTGTAATTTATTTATTTTACCACCATTTATCTGTTTTTTCTTCTCCCAAACTTATATCTATATGATTTAAAAAAGGTTTCATCTCCTCCTTGCCCCAACAAATACAAGAGCAAGGATCAAATCCATTTCCTTTTCTATCCTTTTTTTTCTCTTAGTTTAATTTTTTATGAATATAGAACTTATTTTTTAAGTAAAATGCTAAACAATAACAAAACTATATTAATTTGATGTAATCAAAGATATTACATAATCTTGCTTTCTCTCTCTCTCTAAAATGCTTTACACAGTTTAAGTACAAGGCCTTTAGCAAAGATTAAAAAGAACATATCAAGATTAATCTACATGTGAACTAAAATAATTTTAAGTTACACAGTTGAAGACTAAAAGTAGTAAACATAGCAAGTGTCAAATTGCAAAAAAAAAAATGCTTGTGCAGATATCTGGGACTTAAAATTTTAACTCGCCCTCAACATGAAGCCTCTTTTGGTATCTGAAATAATAAATTTATTTTTTAAGAAATTTTCATACTTTTATTTAGAAAACATGTTTCATTACCTGTTCCTGTTTTAAAAAATTTATTGTTTTAATATTTCTTATTTAAATTATACACAGTTTTATCTCTTAACATGTGTTTTTTTCAATCTATCGTTTCTGAATTTCAGTAACTTGTGCCTTACTTGGCACTTCTATTATTTACCAAATCAGCCAGAAGAGACGTTCACACTAACGACCTCTTTACACACTCTTTTGAACTACTACCTGGCACTTTTCACATTTACCACATCATAAAGCACTGCTCATTTGACACTTTAACGAGAAAAGTGGCATTTGAATTTTTTTGGAACTTGCATCATTTACCACTTTTAGTCTTCAGTTCATGAATAAATCAGCTAATGTCACAACAAATGATAATGAAAATAGCATTTTTATAAAAAAATGTATAACATAACATAAAAACTATTAAAATATTGACTGCCTATTCACATATTTAACAGATTTTATCATTTCGAAAAATCAAAATTCTTACCTCTTACTCTACGTTCATGATCTCTTTCTCGTTCTCGAGAACGGCTTCGATGCCTTTCTACAAATGAAATGAAATAATTTTTATGTCAATGCATATGAAACACCAACCACACTACATTAAAATATTTTCTATCTGATCAGTTTATAAATTTAATGCATATTCTAGATGCAAAGGATAATGAAATACAAGAAGGATAAAGATCAGATAAAAAAAAAATTGAATCTGTAATAACTTTTGAGCCTTTCTTCAAAATACAGTGACAATTTTATTATAAAGGGTTCCAGTTCTCTTCAGGCTGATTGGAAAGAAACCAAGGATTTTAGCTAATTAAAAATTAAATTGAAAAAACTTCAAAATTGATTTTGTTATAACAAATATTATAAATAATTGCTATAATCTTGAGTTCCTTTTCTTTTTCTCCTACCTTTTTTTGTATATAAAATTCATTTTGATTGCTATAAATCCCCCAAATCAAGCTTAGAGAATTTCAGTTTTATGGAAATGCTACAGAAACCACTCAAAACATTTTTGTTCATTATATACAAATGCTATCATGCAACTTCCATAGCATTAAGGATTTAAAGGTCCAGAGAAGGAAATTTCAGCCTTGAACACGAATTTCATGAACATGAATATATGTGACCTAGGAAAAGTGTTGGTAATGAATTGAGGAATGAATTAATGAATCGGATCCACTTATCACCAGTAGGGATATAGCTTAGGGGCTTCATTGTCACAATCAACAGCAAAGAAATATTTAAACTCTTGGCATGCATAAATATACATCTTTACAAAATATCTTCTTCTATAATTTGTTAACAGTATACTACATCCACTACTTTGGAATGCAATAAACTGACCTTGAACTGAGGCTGCCTAAAGAATGCGAATGTCTAAGTATAAGGAAGAGTAAGGTAACTATAAAAATCTATAGTTGTAAGATCAGATGGCGCTGGTGAGCAAATCGAAAAAGAATTCATCAGTAGTTTAGGGGTTAAAGCAAATAGCTAAAGCTTGACATGTTGGTTTATGAGTACCTGAATGAATTCTCGACTCAAAACTGTCATCACTGAGTATCACTTAGCCTTTCATGGGTCACATGAAGGTAAGTGGAGTATTTTTTAAGGTAAATTGTGAATGGTAATAAAATGTTGATCTTTCACACTAATGCTACATGAAAAAAAGATAAAAGCTACAACCAAATAAGAAGCCTATATTCATAGAAAAGTCACAATTATATCAACAGAATGTTTTACTATGTATATGGAGAGAAAGAAGGATAAAATATATTGTGAACTGATGAAAAAATACCCAAACTATTACTGCAGACATCCGTTTTCATCAAATGAATAATTTAAATGAAATTTTTAACCATCAAATGACATGTATTATAGTCCAGTCATTAGGTGCTAAAAAGGAATGATTTAAAGCAAATTCTGGTAGAGTCGTAATTTTTTGCTCCTACATGTTTTTTGGGGTGCTGATTAAGAATCTGAGGTTTCCCACCAAAAATTTTTGTTGGAATTTTAGTTATAGCCAAAAAACATGAAAAAAATGGACTTTCCCCCAGTTTTTTGCTTATAACTCAAACTATCAACTTTTTTATGGCATCATCATATATCAAAATAATCAGAACAAAATTTCCTACAATTTATGTCTGTACTATTTTTCGTTACGCATACCATTTAAGTGCTATATACTGGTTGAAGTTTGGCGAATGTTTGACTTGCCTGCTAGCTCGGCTTGAACAACAACTAACCATCCAATCTGTATGAGCGAAATTATCTATCTTACTAAAGAAATTCCTACTTAATTAATATACTTTTTCTATCGTAAACCTCTTTGTGCAAATAGAGATTTTATCAGTTATATTATGAGCATAGTCTGCACAAAATTCCTTCCTAAATCTTTCTACCCTAGTATTACCTGGCTTTCGCTGTTGTGAAGTAAACAACAGAGTAAATATCACTAATTTTTTAATAAGTTAGGAGGCTTAAACATAGTCCTGTTATTGTCCCCTACCTGCTCTTGGTATCAAAAGAATCGAAGGAAATTATTTTAATGCCGTGAAATTCAAAAGAAATGAGAGAGTGCAACCACTAGCTATAATAAGTGATGCCATCAAGGTGCATGATGAAAGTGTATCTATCAACCCTACAACGCTTTTCCAGATAATTTATATTACAAAGCAATCGGATGAAGAACTAGAGGGCGTCTTAACAAATGAATTATGTCCCTTTCCATTACCTCTGATGAAGGTGGAATGCGAAAAGGCACGAAATCCTCTTTATACAAAGCTTTCAAGCCATGTACACTGGATTTTAATGCTGAAAGCGTTGTGTATATTATTGATGGAGGATACTTGCTGCACAGAGTCATCTGGAAAAGGGGTTCAACTTTTTCATCAATTTGTGATAATTATGTGACGTATGTTCGTACAAATCAACTGCTCTAGTCATTTTCGATGGGTATCCTGAAAATGAAATAGTAGGAGGCACTAAATATGCAGAACGGGCCAGAACAACACAAACAAATGTCAAGCGAAGTAATGTTTGATGAAACGATGATACGAATTGTTTCCTAAGAAAAATTCCTGGCCAATCCGAAGAACAAGGATAGACTCATTTCCATCCTGATGAACAAGTTCTCCTCAGTAAACATGACATACAAGAAAGAGGACGAAGATGCTGATTGTTTAATTGCGAAAGCTCTAGGTTTGGCCCCAACACATCCGTCTGTGGTTGTCATAGGTGAATATATCGAACTTTTTGTCATCTTAATTGGCATTTGTACCGTTGACAACGTATATTTCCTAAAACTAGGAAAAGGAAAATAGCTGAAAAGATATTTTCTCTTCACACAGTTTTAGAAAAAAACACTCGCCGATAATATTTTATTCATACATGCCATGAGCGGATGTGACACCACATCAGCTCTTTTTAATTATGTTAAATTGAAGTTTGTGCAGACTTTGAAAAACAATAATGATCTCCTAAAAGTAATTGAAATTTTGTGGATGTAGGGAACCGCTTTCTTGTGGCATTGTATGGCTACCCAATAACTACCTCTGATACACCATCCTTGAATAATATGTTTGCCTACAAATGTTACATGAAATCTTCATTTGAGAGAGTAGCAACATGGTTTCGCTTCGCAGCTGCCCACCAACATTTCCTAAAAGTTTACTATCAGATCCAGCACTGGCTTGGCAATAAAAAGAGACTTGGGGTTGGGAAAGAATAAACAGTGAGCTCCAACCTGTAAAAACTCTGAAGTCCCCCGCACCTGATTCTATCCTGTACGCAAGATATCCTGCAAGTGTAGGAAGAGGTGCACAAGAAATTGCAGCTGTAGGAAGGTCAGACTGTTTCGTTCAATGTTGTATCCTCATTGTTGGGGCAACTGCAGTAACAGAGGGATTCAAGTAATTAATAGTGATGAGGATGATGATGGTGAACCAATACTGCCCGATGATTTAGTTGAGGCGTCTTTATCTTTGCATGTGGAGGAAGACACAGTTGATCTTTCAAAAAATATTGGACCATAAGCTTCAAAGCGATCAAGATAAAGTGAAGAGACTGTGTAATGTATGCAGATGCCAAGATCATATTTATGACTGTAGTTGTATTATTATTAAGTTATTATGACTTTTAAAGTTTAGAATGCTACTTTTTTTCATGTCATTTTTTTTCTTGGTAACTATATGCCAAGTAATTCAAATTAATTAATAGAAATTAATAAAGTTTAATTAAAAACCACACTAAGTACTTTTAGTTGTTTGTAAAATAACATTTATTGTGAAAGTGAATCTAAGTTTCCATCAACATCAGCCTTTTAGAGCTAATCAAGGAATTTCATTCATAACTAGCACTTATGTCCGGCGTTTCTCGGGACTAAATTACCTTCATGTCTAATATAACAGATGAAAAATTTATTTGAAAAAGGAACAATATGGTAGAAAAAGTGTATTAAATAAGTAAAGTATATTAATAGTAAAATAGCAAATTTTAGTGCATACATATAGGAAGATTTGTTATTTTTCAAGCCGTGCTAGCAGGTAAATCAAACTTTAGCCAAACTTCAACCAGTTATGGCGCCTAAATGGTACGCGTAACGAAAAAATAGTATGGACATAAATTGTAGGAAATTTTGTGCTGATTATTTTGATATATGACGATGCCATAAAACAGTTGATAGTTTTTGAGTTATAAGCAAAAAACTGGGGGAAAATCCATTTTTCTCATGTTTTTTGGCTATAATTAAAATTCCAACAAAAATTTTTGGTGGGAAACCTCGGATTCGTAATCAGCACCCCAAAAAACATATAGGAGCAAAAAATTACGACTCCACCAGAATTTGTTTTTAAAAACTACCTAATGACTGGACTATTAGCCAAAAGGCAGAGTGTGATTCTTAGCATGATACTGCTTGACTGTATCAGTACAATAGACTCAAGAAAGAATTTTAGATAGAAATTCGTCCTCTACCACCATTTAGGCCAGATATGGCATTCTCAGATTATTACCCGAGTGCTTTCCTGATGACCAAAATTTCCATAGTAAACAGGATGTCGAATTGCAATAAATAAATATTTTGAGTCAAAACCAGAAGAATTCTTTAAAGAAGATATTGAAAAACAGCCTAAAAGATGAGCAAATAGCATAGAAAGTGTTAGAGACTATTTAAGTGATTAATTTTATGTACCAGTTTGCCTTTCTCATTAGAAGTTACATATCTTAACCAAGCCCCCAAAAAAACTTTTCAGGGTGCGTAGCGAGAAATTGCTGCAAAAATTAAGCACTTTATCCAAAAATTAAGCATTTTATCTAAAAAAATTAAGCACCTTTGTACATGCATGCATACATACATAGACCCACATATTTTCTAAGTATATGATGTTTTCTGTTTTATAATACTGCATAGTTTTTATTAAAAAATTTAAAAAATATATTTTTAAAATTTTAAATATGCAATTTTTTAATTTTAATATTTATTTGTGTATTTGCACGATGACTTCTATTGTAAAATAAAGGATGTCGTTTTGGTTTGGCAAAAAAAATAAAAATAATGCAAACTGTCAATACAAAAAATTAAGTTAACTTTTATAAGACTAACAATAAAAATATGTGACCTATTTTCAATATTTTTTTTAAATTAACAAATTAAGAGTTAATTTGCCCCTTCTGGATAACCATTCAAGTATTTCAATATACGGAGGTGCCCATTGTTGAAGAAAGAAAGAGCAGATAAAGTCATTAATAGTCCATTCAACAAAGGATTTTAAAAGAAACATTAAATCATATAGTACCGAAAATTTTTATACATGTTAGAGAGGGGCTCCTGATGAACATACTAAAAGTCCCCGGTCCCAAGGGTGCAGCTAGTGCCGCCATCTTGGATTTCATTCCCCCTTTAGTTTTTTTTTCAATATCTCAAAAACTATTCAGTTTTCCAATTACAATTGATTTAACAAATTAAAGAGCATAAAATTCCATATAAATACATGCTTTTATTTTTCTTCTAGTTTTAATAGTTTCCGAGATAATAGGTCTCAAAGTTTGTCGCCATCTTGGATTTTATCCCCTCTTTTTTTAGTTTTTATTGAATATCTGGAAAACTATTAAAACTAGAAGAAAAATAAAAGCATGTATTAGTAGGGAATTTTACGATCATTAATTTATTGTATAGGATTAGCCTAAATGATTCATTGGGCTTCAAAGGACTGCTTATTTACAAGTATACAACGTACAAAGACGGGTGATACATGAAAAGATATATACACTCACCAAGTTTCTGGTACATATTACAAATGTTCAATGTGTGCGCCCTTGGTCACCAGGCACACATCCCAACGGTAATTCAGTTCCGTCCAGACGTTCAATAGCATGTTTCCATCACAGCAGAAATGATGCGTTCCTGCAGTGTTGTTGGCATTGGGGTACATAAACTTGGGGAGTGTATGTATCTTCTCATGTATCACCCGTCTTTGTACGTTGTATACTTGTAAATAAGCAGTCCTTTGAAGCCCAATGAATCATTTAGGCTAATCCTATACAATAAATTAAAAATCGTAAAATTTTTTACTAATACAAAAAAAAAAAAAAAAAGACTTAAAAAGGGGGATGAAAACCAAGATGTTGGCAAACTTTGAGACCCATTATCTCAGAAACTATTAAAGCTAAAAGTATAATAAATGCATGTATTTGTAGAGAATTTCACGCACTTTAATTTGTTAAACTAATTATTATTTGAAAACTGAATAGTTTTTGAGATATTCAAGAAAAACTAAAAAAAAGGGGAATGAAATCCAAGATGACAGCACAAGCTCCCCATCCCAAGACCAGGAACTTGTATGTTCTTTTTGTAGCTTTAGGAGGAGGAGCCTATCAGGCCCTCACAAACATGTGTACTAATTTTCAAAACTATATGATTCAATGTTTTTTCACCCTGATTTTGGGCCTTCGTTGACTAGACTATAAGCATTATGTTAACATGTGTTGACACCCCTGGATTCTTTCGTTTTGGTTTACATTCCTGATACATCTGGTAAACAAAGCTTTATGACTATGCTTTCGATTTACCAAACTCAACGTCTGAGGACACAAAAAAAGAATGTTTTCTTTACACTTCTGGAGAAAATTAGGCACTTTTTAAAGACCTTTTTTCAAAATTAAGCACCTTTAGGCGAATGGTTGAAAAATGGTTTTCAAATTTAAGCACTTTTCACGACACTACCCTGCTTTTTCAAGCCATATTTATTTATAAATTAAATTTAATACAAGATTAGCCATTCATATCATGATTAATTATATTTAAATAATCAGACGAGAAATACTTATTAGGTTGGTATCTAGAAGTTGGAACACATGCGATTTCTTTGTCACCAATACAGTTACCTGAGGAATCAAGCAGATTAGTTCCATTGGCAACCCATCAGCTAAATCGCTTACGTCATGACAAGCGTTTCACGTTTTTGAGTTGTTTACATACTATGCGGATTTTTTTTTGAACTTAAAATATTTAATTAAATAAAATATATTTTAATTAGGATGATTTCAATTAGCAAAAAAATGACACATAGAACTTTGGTTTATTTAGTGATTATATATTTTTCCGATCACATAATCGAGAGATTTTTTCTTTGCCTTATAATAAAAATCGTTTTTGAAGTTGCTTGGTCATATTTTGGAATTCATCGTTTGGAATGCTGTCTTCACCAGCGCGATGGTTTCCTTGACGCGCCACATTGTGCATTTTTCTTTTTCATATATTAAGAGCATTTCCTCCCAAGTGCAAATATTAGAACCGAGTAAGTCTTAACTTTTTACTATTACTTGTTCTGAAGAACATTTGCCCTTAGTAACTTTAATGGCAAATGTTCTGCTTCTTCATTAGAGTAATTAAAAGAAGCCAATTCCATACATTCACAAAGCTACTAGGATCCTGCTTTGCTGAAAGCGAAGCCGCTGATGTTTTTTTAAGTTAAAAAAATTTGCCTGGTGCCCACTTCAGATGCTGCAGAGATTGTGAGCACAATTTCTCCTGCTTCATTAGAATAATAAAAAGTAACAGATTCCTTACATTCAATGAGCTAGGAAAGCTGCTTATTCTGTTAAATTCTTCATTTAAAATGGGAGAGAGTGCAATGAGAAACCACAAACACAATGGGTTCGAAAAAAGATTAAACTTTAAACGATGCACGTTTGTTTACCATTAGCATACATCTTGCTTTGACGACTTGCCGCCGTTTTAATAAGAGTGTATTCCAACTTGTAAATTTTAACTACTTATTATTTAATAAGTTATTTTACAAGGCAATAAGGAAATCTAAATTTGAAAATATAAATATTATTTCTGTTAATAAAACCTAAATGACTAATATATAGAGAGAATTATTACTGAAACATGTATTTTCTGTCTAGTTTGAGATTAAGCCACATGTTTAACCTGAATATGTTAATAGTAAAGATTTCAGTAGTCAAGTCAACTGCATCTTAAAATGGAGTTAATGAAAAACAAGGATATCCACATATATTCATATAATAGATTTCATGTTAGTACCAAAATAGGTTTCACTTTTTATAATCGAATAATTAAACTTTTAACTGAAATTGAACTGCCATTCTAGAAATAATAAATTGAAAAGAAGGTCAAATTTTTCAATAAAAGAAATAATAAATCTTACCTCTTCTCGCTGGTGATCTGGAACGGCTCCGAACCATGTGTGCTGAAATGAACCATTTAAGAAATTAATGAAAACAGTCAAAACAGGATACCACAGTTTAAAATGCAAATCTAGGTAAATGCAATTATAAGGTCTATCACCATATATCTGTTAAAATATAATTGTTGTTCTATTTTTGCTTTCATATGCAAATTAGAACTACGAATCTATTGTAATATTTATCTATTGCGAAAGAAAATTGAATTGCAAGTCTTTTATCGACTTGTTTACATACAAATTAGAACTGGAAATATTTCATATTTACCTATAAATATTCAGCGACAAAATGAATATATATCAATAATAGCTTCTATACAGTAATTAAAACTTATTTTTCAATTAATATATCCCTTATATCACGGAAGCAGCCTTTTTCCTTTTTGTCGAAAGTTTTACGAAACATACACAGTTGTATTGCTTTGTATCAAACTTTCCACTACGGTTACAGTCACTAACCATGACTAGCACAGGAAATTACAGTGGCGGTTACAAAACGAATTTGAATCATTTTTAACTACTCTGAAATTTTTCTGGAGGCCGCGGTAACTTAGTGGTAAGGTCTCGGCTTTGGGGGCCGGAGGGTTTCAGGTTCAAAACCCGATTCCACTGAAGACCGCCATGTATGGGGCCTGCTGCACGTTAAATTTTACGTAGTGGCCAAACGTCCTCCCGTTGGTGTGGCGTGGAAGTTTGGAGAGGGGGTGCTAGCTCAGGTGTCGTCCTCGCCATCTGACAGAGGTTCAAAATTACGAAGTCCATCCCAAAATAGTCCTCGTGTTGCTTCAAAACGGAACGTTAATATAATTAAACTAAACTGAAATTTTTCTGCGCTTGGGAGACAAAAATCCCTGCACATAAACGCACTTTCATAGTTCTTTTTTCTACCGTTTATTTATTAAAACAGTCAATAGATGAAATATGATATGGCTATCAAAAGAAAGAAGATTTTGCTTTTTTGTTTTGTTTATTGCGGTAAAGTACGACTACCGCCTTACCCATCAAGTTCCGATGATAATGTTAAGTCAATGGGAATTTTCAAAGTTTGAACAGTCTGTTTGAAGATATTAATTAATGTTTAAAGTGTGTTTTTCTAATGTTGTGGCTTAAGGATACTTTGAAAATAATAAATTTCTTGTTCCTATGGGCGAGTTTTCTGGTTTTTTTTACTTATATTAAAAACATTGACTTGTATGTTGGACTTCCGCTTTGAAGATTCCATTGCATTACACCCAAATTTTCGTAGTATAGGCAGTTAAATGTAAACAAACAAAGCAGAAAACTCGTCTATTGTTGTAGCTCTCGATGTTTACTACTTAAAATAATAGCCTGATTTTGGAAAGGTTGCCATGATTATTTTTTATCACTCTTTTTGGCGCTTTGTGTGTTCAAGAAAGAACTTATTCGAACTTTGCGCTTGATATGAAATCCGATGGACGAGTTCAGTGGTGAATCCAGGATTCGTGTCTGGGGGGGGGGGGGCGGAGGTCATAAAAATTTTGTATCGTAGTGACGAATGTCAAACCTCATGGCTTATGTAAACCAAAACACTTTATCTTTACAGACTTTCCTCACCTGACAATAAGAATCATAAATAACACTACAATACTTTCGATAATTTAATAAAAAATACAATGAAATAACTGGCCAAAAAATGTTTTCGACGCGTCAGCGCTACAAGTACGAGTAGAACGACTAAAAAAAGTAGTAAAATTTTCGAGCCCGTCAAGCCAGAAAGCAATGTTGTCACGATTTTATTATTTTTTAAAATGAAAATTAGGAACAAACAGTTGTAGTGATTTTAAATAAAATCAAGAATTTTCATTTAGCTCGGGGGGGGGGGCGCTGCAGCCCGATAGCCCCCCTGGATTCGTCACTGAACTTCTATTTTGTTTACTTACATTAAATCTTTGACTTTATTTGCATTACTTTTGGAATTCCGCTTTGAAGATTCCATTGGCTTAGCATACACCGGAATTACGTAGTTACGGCATTTTAATGTATCTAAACAAAACAAAAACCTCGTCCATTGTATTTGGTGATTGCTTAAATTGGAGGGTTACTGGAAATCGGAAGTGAACCCTCACCACGAAAGTTCTGTGAAACCAAATAAATAAATCAGAAAACTCCACAATGGGGAACTTCAGCATTTTATTTTTCTAATCGATTGAAAATGCTCTAAAACGAACAATAACATTAAAATAAAATTTCTAAGAAGTTTTTTTTTTGCAATCAAAGTTCGCCTCTCAGATGACGCGGGAAAAACGATCCATTATGGCGCGAAGTGGGTCTAACGTCACACGTGTCCAAACAGGGGCGAGCTCCCGTTCCGTCGTCCATAGAGATTTTGCTTTTTTCCCCTATATTTTCCGACTACCGCAACAGATAAAATAATGTCGGAAAGATACAAGTATTGTATTGTTCCTAAATGTGCTAATACAACTATAACGGCACCCGATGAGTAATTTATCTATATTATATCTATTAAAATTGTATATAACGAAGCACAGTTAAAACAGTCTTGAATTCGTATCCATTTTGTTTTGAATATAAGTATAAGGTGAGATTTTAATTATCAATTTTAAAGCAAATAGTTAAATTTAATTAGTTTTTTCCCTTCTATTTGATTATATGGAATTTATATTTTAACCCTTTGTAGGGCGGTGGCACAGGGGCTGTCCCACCTTCTTTAAGATTAAAAAAAACTTGCTTTTGTTATATTACTGCTTATATTATTTCGATGGATATTCAAATGTTTCTTATATATTTTTTAAAAATACAGTACCATCCAAAATTAATTAGAATATCTTAAATATTAGTTTAAGTTCACGAGTTTTTTTTATGATGAAAACCGTTTTCATTTGTAGTTCAAGAAAATAATTCAAAGAATTTTTGATGCAAAATAAATCATTTCGATTCAATGAGTATATTCAAATTAAAATCAATCTTGAAAAAGTAAATTTACTCATCAATTATTACAATTGAAGTAGGTATAAAAATTTATCTCACCGCACACTCGACTTGTACATGGTATCCCTTAAATTCCTAGATTAGTCGCATTCGGTCGTGTTTTGAATATTATTATAAATTTTTATAGGTTTCTTTATATAAGTTATTTTTACCGGATTTTTTATTAGTTACTATTAACTAATATTTTAAAATTAATACTTGTACCAAAGAAATAATTTGTATTCATAGCAGAGTAAAATAAAACTATATAAAATAAAATTAATTTTTTAAGGCACACGTGTATTAAAAAAATGCCGTACTCGAATTTATTTTGAGCGAAACTTCTGAAATATTATATTCCTGCCTTTTTACTTTCTCGTATACAAAGTATACAAAGAGAAAGTATTGTAATCCTCAAAAAATTCGAACTCGAGATTTTGACGAATCTCTACGTTTTAGACCTCCGTGATTCCGAAAAACACAATTTTGGAATTATGTCTGTCTGTGTGTCTGTATGTATGTGAACACGATAACTCGAAAACTATTAGAGCTATTGGGATGAAATTTGGTATGTGGTCTTTAAACATAATTTGTAGGCTTCTATCAAATTTTGGACAAAATCCGTCAACGGGAAGTCTGTCTGTATGTTCAAGGTCATGCGAACGCTATAACTCAAAAAACTTGAATAGCTAGACGGATAAAATTTGGTACACGGTTTTATCGTCATGAATGTAGGTCCGTATAAAATTTTGGGCCAAATCCGTGAAAGGGTTGACTGTCTGTCGGCCTGTATAATCGCATACTTGTTCAACTCCATGCGCATACGTTCTGGTAATGCATGTGCAAAGAAGGGACTCTCCGAAAACTTGGCAGTTTGCCAAAAATCAATTCTGGCGGCGAGATTTTGTAAGGAAACAAACATATAGGGCGTCTCGCCAGGTCCTGTTGCGCAAAAAAAATGCGCAGAGGATTTTTCTTTTCTAAAGAAAAATCCTCTTCGCATCAATTTTTTTTCTTTTCTAAAGAAAATTTTCTTTCTCTAAAGAAAAAGAAAATTTTTGAAATGAATTAAATTACTAAAACAAGGAAACTTAAATAATAACAGAAGTATCTATAGTATCGCTAGAAGAGTCTCTATCAGTAGAAAAGTCCATGGTATCACTAGAAGAGTCCATGGTATCAGTAGAAGAGCCCATGGTATCACTAGAAGAGTCCATGGTATCACTAGAAAGACTTTCTTGATGTTTTTTTTTTTTATCTTGGTCTTGTTCTTTTTTTATTTTGATTAAGGAATATCGTATTCGATGAAAGAATGAAGTAGGAAAGAGCGGTTGGCGGATCTGATTTTTAAGGATCTGAGCTGGAGAGCTGACTGTTGGCAAGCATAAACCTAACGATATTGTAAATTTTATTTCTTGACTGTTGACAGCAACTTGGCGTAACCAAACATGAATAAGATGGGACGCAAATTTCCTTAGATGCCAAGATTCTGTTAATGGATATTCGGTTGCATAATGTAACTTGCTTCCCATGCCTCCACAGCTACAGTACTTTGAGGTTATTAAGTTAAATGTATAGAGATAAGTAGGAAACGGGCCGTGTCCAGTAAAGAAGATTACTTCCTTTCTTCTCCATGGTTCCATACGCATTTTGACTCTCGGAATTAGATTATAAATATCTCTTCCAGTGACACCTCCAGTCCATTCATTTTGCCATTTCTCAAGCATAAGAGATTTTAAGAATTCTTTGATGAAACATCTTGGGAATTGAATATTTGTGCATGGAATGCCATTTTCTGTTGCATGTTTGGCCAAACTATCTGCTACCTCATTACCTTTGTAACCAACACGCGTCTTTATCCAGGTAATTTCTATGTTGGAATGATCTAGAAGAATTTTTGACATTTCTCGGGCTATTTTATTTGGCGTTTTAAGATTGGATACTTGCTCTGTTGTCCACATGTATTTTTATGACTTGATCTGCATTTAAATTCTTTGCAGATTTGACTGATTCTCTTAATGCAATTATTTCTGCTTGAAACACAGTATTTTTATTCGACAGTCTCGCTGACCATCTGTGGGTGATATTTTCACCGGTCAAAGAATCAGAAAGCACAACCAACTCCAAATTCGGTTTCTAAACCATCAGAATATATGTTAATAAAATTATTGCTATTTTCTCCATCTTCCAAAGAAATTTGAGACTTTTTAAGATGTTTCGATGGATGAAATGCCCAACCAGAAACTTTAACTTCAATTTGATCTGGATGCGGGAAATCCTCTATTGATAAAGGTTGATTAAGTCTTCAAATATTGATTAATCTTGCTGTAATTGAAGACGTGACGGGGCCATTCCAAGAATACCTTGTAAAGTTGCTGTGGCTGGCGTACCGTAGGCACCTGAAATTTTAAGAAGGAAGTTTTGTTATTACATATAGATAAACGTAGTGAGAAATTGTATGCATATATTTTTGAGTCTCCAGAACTCATTAATCAACTTTCATAAAAATCTACGGCAAATCGATAATTGGCTAACGAACAATACGGGTAACGAACGCTATATTTGAACGAATTATGTCCGTTAACGCCCCCTCCCTCTTTTTTTATTTTATTTCTGTTTTAACTCGTTTGTAGAATGAAGCATTGTCTTAATGATATCTTGTGAATTTCATTTTGATAAATCGAAAAAAATTACTTTTTAGGGTCCAACTAAACAGGAAAATGGGCATGCAAATCAAACTTTATTTCAGTGTTCAGTGTTAAAAATATCATTGATACAGTTATTAATTAAATTTTGATAAAATAACCATATATGTTTTTTAAGTGTTTTTCATTGCTGATGAAAAACCATGTCGAAGTTTACACGACCCCAATGTTAGGTTCAGTAATACATTCAGAGTCTGGACTCATACTTTATGAAACCCTGTGTGGATCAACATTGAGAAAAAAACACTGTTTCGGTATCAGTGGCGGCTCGTCCATTAGGACTGCAGAGCTGCAGTCCCCCCTGAGATTATTTTAAAAGCTTGTATTTTCGTTTTTATTCTAATTGGCATACTTTTCCACTTTAAGAGTTCAATGATCAATGAAAATGACAAAAAGTAATAAAAACGTAAAAGAAAGACGGAAAAATCGATCAAGATTTAAAAGAGAGACAGACCAGAGCTGCATAGAGTTTTGCCGTTCCTAAGGGTCAAAATTCGCGCACTGAGCAACGCGGAGCGCTCAGTCGGAAGAAAAGGCAACCCTTTCTCCCATTGAAATCAGATGTCCTTGAGCTGCGTTTTCCACAGCGCTCGATTGGCGCGACTTCCTCATTTGGCTTTTTTTCGCTTTTTTCAGTAGTCCAGACATTAAGTCGTTTTTTTTAAAATCAAATTCTGGAATAGATGTATTTTTTTGCTCCATTATGTTTTTTTTTGGATTGCTGATTACGAATATGAGGTTTGCCACCAAAAATGTTTGTTGAAATTTTAGTTATGGCCTCCAAATTTTTTTTTCTCAGTTCATTGCTTATAACTCAAAAACTATCAATTTTTAGTACATTATCATTATAAACCAAAATAATCGGTACAAAATTTCCTATAACTTAGGTCTACACAACTTTTGTAGCACTGTTTGTTTCTGAGCTGACGAGCCGCCACTGTTCGGTATATTTGAAACGGAAATTGAGTCACTAAGTCTGAATGAAGTCTATTCTCTTTACGTCATAATCCGTGGCGGCTCGTCAGCTCAGAAACAAGCAGTGCTGAAAACGTTTTCGCTGGTAATACATTTTTTGAAAAATCTTCAAATACAGTATAATGCGATCTGCATTTCTTATATTCAATCTTTCACTGAGCGTAAAATTGAGTATCAGCTTCTTTTAGATAGCTCTAATAATAATCAGAAACCTGGATCACCCCGCTCTCCGGCTAGCGGATCCGGGTCCTCTGAATGACAGCCGCTGCAATAGCTCGAGTACTGAGGCCAGAGTCCAAGTAGCCATCGCCGGCCACGGCCCGACCCCTCCCGAAAGAGGTACGTACTATCACTAGTGAGGGGACCCAGAGCCCCGCCATTTCTATACCCCCAGGGGGAAGCGAGTGCCTGCTTACTTATCCGGCTGCCTCTCATATCCGTGTACTCGCGGTGCACCCTCGGGGTGCTCTAATAATAATGATTGATCCCAATTTATAAAAATTTATAACTGAATAATATTTTAGAAAATTATTATCAAGCTTGCTTTCGAAGAATGATTTCTAACAATAGAAAACGAATATTCAATAAACCAGACACGTTTCTGACAATGCCATCTTATGGCCGAGGTGGACTAGTGGTAAGGTCACGGCTTTGGGACCGGAGGGTTCCAGGTTCGAAACCCGATTCCACTGAAGATCCGTCGTATATTGGGCCTGCTGCATGCTAAATTATACGTAGGGGACAAAACGGACGTTTGGAGAGGGGGTGCCAGCTCAGGCGTCGTCCTCGCCGTCTGACCGAGGTTTAAAATTACGGTCCATTCTAAAATAGCCGCCGTGTTGCCTCAAAGTGGGATGTTAATATAACTGAACTGATCCGGACAGTGCCATCTCATCCAATGGGTTAACAGGGCTGTAGCCCAGGGGTGCCATTGATACTAAGGCACATAGAAATTTACGATGTTAATTTTGAACCAAAAATGCATTAAAAATTTTTTAATATGTTAAAAGTAAAGATAGGATTAGGGGTTGTAACTAAACAGTCGTCGATTTTGTAATGTTACATAAGCATGTATATATCATTTCAAACAAAAAAATATTCATACAGAGACAACCAGTGCGAAAAATCCTAAATTATGCGTGTAATAGAAGCTACCTACAATATGGAAGCTGACTTGTAAAATCCTGTTTTGAAAAGATGCTGATTTGGAAAATTGTAAAGCGTTAATCAGAGAATAGGTTAACCTTTTATTTATTTTATTCTTTTTTTCTGCTCATCAATTGTCGTATTAAGTAGGTATTTTCGTTGGCCATAGGCTCTCAATTTATTAATTACGGTTCTAATGGGGCGCCAAATTCTCTAGCCCAGGGCGCTCACATTTGTTAAGACGGCCCTGGTTTCTGTCGAGGAAACATGAAGCGAAACAGTAACCCGTTAAAAAGCCCCTGAGAAAAAAAGCCAAACGAGAGCTGTGAAAACCGCAGCTCGAGTACATCCAAATTCAAAGGGTGAAAGGGTGGCTTTTTTTCTTCCGATTCAGCGCTCAGCGTTACTCAGAGCGTGAATTTTGATCCTTGGGAAGGGCAAATCTCTTTGCATCTCTGGTCTGTCTCTCTCTTAGTTAATGATTGATTTTCCGTCTTCCTTTTATGCTTTTTATCACTTTTTTGTGATTTTCTTTGATCATTGAATTCTCAAAATTTAAAAGTAAGTCAATAAGAATAAAAACGAAAGCACAAGCTTTTATAAAATAATTACGGGGGGAGGGGGATTGCAGCTCTGCAGCCCTAATGGACGAGCTACCACTGGTCATAATTGTTAGGCACAGGGAGCGAGTTTGCCAATATCACTTGTTAGTCTCTTAAAAACTATAATCCTTGTAGTAGAGACAGGCAGCTTGAGTAACACTGGTTATGAAGAGCTGCTGGATAATAAGCTAAAAGCGTCCTGGCGTTTTGCATGCAGTGGAATTTCTATGAGATAGAGCATTTCTTATTGTTTTCAGAAATGACGAATCGTATAAGTTAAAAGAGACATTTATTTGGACGACCACATTTAAGAACATATTTACAGATTACCATATTTCCATTTAACAGGGTTGATACTTGTCCTACATCTTGTAGGTACAGTACCAGCAATATCTTACATAGCACTGATGTCTCTCCGAGAAGAGAATGCTTAGAGGACCTACAGACCGTACAAAAATGACATAGTAGAGACAAGCATATATACTCTGCTAATAATCATTAGATCTACATATCAGCTGCGGGAATCGAATAGACAACGTCATACGATTCCGATTAAATAGCTGCTAATATGTATGTCAAGTGAAGTGACTAGCTCAAAGAAATGACGTAAAAATATCAAAGAAAGAATGCTTCGAATCTTAGAGTAAAGGTACGAGAGACAATTTAGAAAAGATGCAAGCTTCGTAGCTTAAAATGCAGAATTTCCTAACAATAATCATATGACAAACATAACTACGCATGTCATATAGCATATAAATACACTTTATCTTACGTTGTGACGTCATGCCCTTTTTCCTCTCTTGCAGGATGCCCAGTGGATTCAAATATTAATTGAAGCGGAGCTGTTGATGAACCACTGTGTGAAATAATTTTATTTCCTACGGCATTTGCAGAATATATTTTAGGAACCATTCTCTTTTATTTTTCCCCTCCTGAATCTGAAATCGTTAGGACAGTTTGAACAACACAACGAAACATCTTCAAACATGTATTACGAAACATCTTCAAACATGTATTACGAAACATCTTCAAACATGTATTACGAAACATCTTCAAACATGTATTTACTGCTACATAAATCAAATAAAATATAAGATAAGGTACGCTAACATCATTCCTTTAGTGTAAATATTCGCATTTCTGTTTTATTAATTAATACCTACTTCATTATTTAATTAATTCTGTTATATTACTCTCTTGCAAAATGTCCATTGGATGCAAATACTCATAAATTGGCATGTTGCATCTTGATTAATTGACTCCATTGCGCGAAATAAATTTTATTTCTTAACGGCATTTGCAGAAAATTTTTTGGGACAATCCCCCTTTATATCTTTTGATTTTGAACCTGAAACCGTTGGGAAAGTTTCAGCATCAAACTGAAATATCTTGAAACATGTATTTACCGCTACATAAATCAAATAAAATTATTAGATAAGGTACACTAACATCATTCCTTTAATGTCAATAGGTAAAGAACTCAATCTCATTTCTGTGTTTGAAGAGAAAAAGCAGCTGAACAGCCGACAATTGGCAGAAAACGAACTCGACGTTTTGATACGCTCGTAAAAAAAACCCCATTTTTGTCAGTGTTAGATGTGCTAAAGAATTCTTTAATGGAATTTATTGCAATAAAAGGATAAGTTTCTGTTGACTTGTTTAACAGCTAAATTTATAAAACAAATTAAGGTTGGAGAGCTTTAACTCCCCCTCGACTTCATTTGTAATACAAATTTCGAGACAAATTCTCATTTTTAATACTGGAGTTGTGAAGAAGTTAGGTGAAAAGTGTTCTAATCTGATTATCATTCTCATTATCTGACCTGAAGAGTAAAATTTTAATGCCTATAATCAACACATGATATCACTGAGAACAGGATGAGGATTTCTTTAATTTTACCGAACGAATAATGCATCGTTCCATGGAAGAAAAAAGTAATACAGTGGTGGAAAAAAGTAGAAAGTCGGACGAAAAATCGCAATATTTTGAAACCTACTGCAATTACAAACTATGCAAATTTTTTACGACTTAGCTGAATGCTACGAAATAATGTACCGAAATATATTTGTAAAAAATCCTGATATTTTTGGGGTTTTTTAAAATTTATTAAAATCAGCGGATGGCAGCTTGGAAACCAGCGGAAGTGGCCTTCCCTAAACTTTCTCGTATACTTTTCAAACATTTGTCATTTCCCTTCCCCCTGTGTTGATAAAAAGTTCGAACCAACTGTAACACTGAATGCAATGACTATCAGAAGGTTTTTCATAGTTGATTATAGTGATAGTAAAATATTGAGTTGAAGAATCATATTCTAAAAGATACGTATGTATTAAAACTTCGCAATATTTATTTTTTTTATCAAACTCTAGCAATGCAAGTTCCGCGTGCTGAGAAGAAAACAGGAGAATAGCTTGCGCATGCGCAGAGATTGCTTCCAATACGCAAGTAAAACGAGACGCCCTAAATGTTTGCTTCCTTACAAAATCGCGCCGCCAGAATAGGTTTTTGGCAAACTGCCAAGTTTTCAGAGTATCCTTTCTTTGCACAGGCATTTACGCATGCGCATGGAGTTGAACAAGTATGCTATTATACAGACCGACAGACAGTCAGCCCGTTGACGGATTTGGCCCAAAATTTTATACGGACCTACATTCATGACGATAAAACAGTGTACCAAATTTTATCCATCTAGCTACTCAAGTGTTTGAGTTATAGCGTTCGCATGACTTCGGATCTACAGACAGACGGACTTTCCGTAGACGGATTTTGTCCAAAATTTGATAGAAACCTTCAAATCTTATGTAAAGATCACATACCAAATTTCAGCCTCGTAGCTCTAATAGTTTTCGAGTTATCGTGTTCACAGACAGACACACACGCACACAGACAGACAGACATAATTCCAAAATTGTGTTTTTCGGACTCAGGGAGGTCTAAAACGTGGAGATTCGTCGAAATCTCGAGTTCGAATTTTTTGACGATTACAATACTTTCTCTTCGTATACGAGAAAGTAAAAAGTAAAAGTCGTCTGCTGCTTGCATCATCAGAAAGAATAAATAAGCTGAGAAAGCATTTCTCTCCAATTCTAGAAACAAATACAAGTTTTGTGGACACAGAATTGTTTTATTCTTGCGTATTTTAATGTCATTCCGAGAGGATGACACTCATCAGAAACGGAGCAAGGTAAAATACTAGCTTTTAAACCTAAAAATATGATATATATTTCTAGTCTTATCTCATCTAATTTTGCGACTTCATACTTTTTTTCCATGACTATACAGTGAAACCTCTCTACAGCAGTGAAAAAAGATACAATTTGTGTTTGCTTGGATCTTTAAGCTTTTTTCGGTGGTGACTTTTTTCAGTTTTATTTTATCTTATTGGAAAAATATATCCCTAATCGCTTTGTCGGTGGTTCTTGAGGAATGAGCAATAATATTATTATTTTTCCTAATGTCTGTTGATCTGAAAGTTTCATTGGCTGCTGGTCGCAGACCATTTCAGCAGCTTCTTTGCCAGAGCCCGAATAAGTGGCTGAAAAGCACAAATAAATTTTTGAATAGTATAGACCGACTTTCGCTTTTCTCTTCACAATGGGAAAAGAATGATTAATTTCAATCTGAGTTTTTTGAGTGCATGATTTTTTTTGCTTGTTCCTTCTCCCTTTTCTCTTAATAAAAGCTCCAAGATGCAAGAGAGGAAAGGAATGAACCACTCTGAAGTTGAACGGTCGATTAACCGGCCTCTCAGAAGGATTTGAGTGGCCGTTAATAGAGGTTATTTTAACATTATGTCTATAGGCCCAAAATTCCGCGCCAAAAAAAAGTGGCTGCTGAGAGGGATGCCCACTTAGAGAGGTTTTAGCATACGGGGTGGTCGTAAATTACTGGACTCTATTTCAAAAATTATTTTAAAAACCCCTTATAATGTAGCAACTTCGTTTTTTTACTTTCTCGTATACGAAGTATACAAAGAGAAAGTATTGTAATCGTCAAAAAATTCGAACTCGAGATTTTGACGAATCTCCACGTTTTAGACCTCCCTGAGTCCTGACAATTTTAGAATTATGTCTGTCTGTGTGTCCGTGAACACGATAACTCGAAAACTATTAGAGATAAAGGGACGAAATTTCGCATGTGAACTTGACACATAATTTGTGGGTTTTTATCAAATTTTGGACAAAATCCGTCCATGGTAAATCTGTCTGTCTGTCTGGCCGCGGTCGTGCGAACACTATAACTCAAAAACTTGAATAGCTAGATGGATAAAATTTTGTACACAGTTTTATTATCATGGATGTAGGTCCGTATAAAATTTTGGGTCAAATCCGTCAAAGGGTTGACTGTCTGTCGGTCTGTATAATTTACTTTTGAAGAGAATCCGCTTTCTCCACGCGCATGCATACTGGAAGCAATCTTCTGCGCACGCGAAAGGAACGGAACGGAATTTCATTACGGAGTAGCGAATTACATCAGTTCAGGGTTCATACTGTATATATGATAGTAAAATTCAGGAGTTTCTAAGGATTTTTTCAGGAGTACAGTACAGAAAATTCAGGAGATAACGTGAAAAAAATCAATTTAGGAGAGAAGGGGGTAGCGTGGAAATTTTTATAAAATTGGCAAAAAAGTATACTAAATATCAATTCTCCCATCTTTCCCGATTGCGGTGACTCGGAACATGCGCGGTAGACTCTTTCGGGGCTAAGTAAGGTCGGAAGTAAGAATTCCGGATTCCATCGACTTTCTATCAATAAGGAAAAACGGAAACATTATATTTTTATGTTTTATCATAATTTTAGATTTTGCTTCTCGAGTGTAATTTTTTAGGAGACAAAAAGAAATATTAGGATAAAAAACACAATTTTCAGGAGTTTTCAGGGCCCTTAGAATAAAAAACCAAAATTCAGGAGTTTTTCAGGAGGAGTACGAACCCTGTCAGTTCGTCCTTGAGCCGGTAAGAGTGGAAGTGTGTGATACATGCATTTTATTCGGTACGCATCTCTTTGAATTCTTTGCCTAGATATTTTTCAATCACCATAATGAAAAACCTTCTGATAGTCATTGGATTCTGGGTAACAGTAGGTTCTAATTTTTTTAGCCACGCGGGGGAAGGGGAAACGGCACCTTTTTGGGGAAGTATACGAGGAAGTATAGTGGAGAACACTCCCGCTGGTTTAAATGAGAGAGCAGCTCAAATTTGTTTTTCCAGATAGGTAACGCGCCGTTACGATGCACTAAATCTGCACAATCCAACGCAAGTGTCAAAATGGCTAGCGAGAGGCAGAAAGCACGTGTCTGGTTGCACGAAAGCAAACAATTGAAACAGTTCAAAGAATTATTCGGTTAGAGTATCGAAATTGTCAGTCTCCAAATAAGAACTTCATAAAGCGTTTATATGAGAAATTAAAGAGAACAGGAAATGTGTATCAGTGAGGGAGACTTTCACTCCTCAATTGCTCATACGAACGCTTGAGGGAGTTCTTGCTCGGAGACCGACAGTTCTGATACCCTAAACGAATAATTCTTTGAACTGTTTCAATTGATTTGCGTTCGTGCAACCAGAGACGTGCCTTCTGCTGCTCGGTAGCCATTTTGACAATTGCGTTGGATTGCGCAGATTTAGTGCGCCGTAATGGCTCGATACCTGTCTGAAAAAAAAATGTTGAGCTACTCTTTCATGTTAAAATAAAAGCGAAGTTGATACATTATAGGTTCTTTTTATTAATTTTTGAAATGGCTCCGATAAGTTATGACCACCTTATATAACAACTCATGTGCTGCGAATTATCCAGCTCTGAATTATTCCCAATATCGTTTCGAGCGTACGGCAATATGGTACACATGCAGAGGGATAGTGACTTTTCGCCGCCCCCATTCTTGGAGCTGCATGTAAATTACAGTAGAACCTCGAGAATGCGAACCCCAGGAATCGGAACACTTTTTTTTTTAATTTCTGAAAAGTTTTTATTAAAAAACGCAGGAAAAATAACAACCATGAATCAGAAACAAAGCTAATGTTTATTCCTAACTTAAAAAATAAAACATTTGAATTGGTGTTTAAGAATGAATACAGCAGCTTAATGAATGTAAACAAAATCAAATATGTTTCTTTCGACGCGAGGAACTAAACCTGCTCGACGATGCGAATCGCTCGTCCCGTACGCTTTCACAGAGCACCCGAAGTCAACACTCCGCCGCGTTTGGTATATCTGGAGTATTTTACCGAATTTTCAGAATAATCCGGATTTTCCGGAATCTGAACAGAAGTGACTATTAGTCTAGTGTGACTATGCGACTCCATCTATGTAAAACCCTTCGTGATTTTCACCACCTTTGCAACTCGACTCTGACTAAACCGTAATTACACATTCTAAAATTCTTTTTGCAATCTTCAATGTCCACCTTTCTCTGTTAAATGAAACTAAAACCAACTCTCTATGTTATTTAGTTGCGGAGCTATAAGCGTTTAGCTTTAGCGCGAAAAACGCCATAATTTTTTCCTTTCCCGATACCCCATTAGACCATTATGGAGAGATCAATCAACAAATCAACCAGCGGGAGTGGTCTCCCCTAAACTTTCCCGTATACTTCCCCCATGTGGCTAAAAAAATTCGAATCTACTGTTATCCAGAATCCAATGACTATCAGAAGGTTCTTCATTATAGTGATTGAAAAATATCTAGGTAAAGAATCGCACACTGTTAGGTTTCACTCTTGCCGTCTCAAGGACAAACTGACGTAATTCGCTCCTTTCGTGAGCTCAGAAGATTGCTTCCGTACGCATGCGCGTGGAGATAACGGATTGGTTTCAATAGTAAATTATACAGACCGACAGACAGTCAACCCTTTGACGGATTTGGCCCAAAATTTCATAGGGACCTACACTCATGACGATAAAACTGTGTACCAAATTTTATCCATCTAGTTATTCAAGTTTTTGAGTTTTAGTGTTCACATGACTTCGGACATACAGACAGACTTCCCGTTGACGGATTTTGTCCGAAATTTGATAGAAACCTACAAATTATGTTTAAAGACCACATACCAAACTTCATCCCCGTAGCTCTCATAGTTTTCGAGTTATCGTGTTCACAGACACACAGACAGACATAATTCCGAAATTGTGTTTTTCCGACTCAGGGAGGTCTAAAACGTGGAGATTCGTCAAAATCTCGAGTTCGAATTTTTTGACGATTACAATACTTTCTCTCTGTATGGTTTCTCTTCAACATCGTGCTAATCTTTCGCCTTTTTCTGTATACTTCGTATACGAGAAAGTAAAAAAACAGAAAACCACCATTTATATGTTTCTCATTTATACGTCGATTACATTTATACGTCGTTTCATCAGAGTCCCGATTCATTCGTAACCAACGGTAAAGTACTTCGTTTATAAAATGCAAAGCTTCGGTTATATGTCGTTTTCCCCCTTTCCTAAAACTCCCTAATTTTCTATCTCGGTCATTATTCCTACATTCCTATTAAGGGGAAAACTTTTCCCAGAAAGCGAGGGGGGGGGGTTAACATCCTTTCCTTCCCTGCCGTTTCCTAAATCAAGGCCTATCTGCATGCACAAAAATCGTATAAAATAAATGTATAATTAGTACTCAAGATATTCAACAAAAGTATGACTTTCATCACTTCTATGAAAAATGATTTAATTTTGAAATTTAATTATTATTTTCAATACCATGTAGTATATATTAGTACCATCTCAACAAACTTTGAACCTATTTCTTTGAAATGTATTTGCGTTAGTTACATTAAATTTATAATAAGAAATTTGTTTATTGAAATTTCGATTGTATGCCTTTCCATTTATACGTCGTTTCACTCCAGTGCCTTGAAGCGAAACCCCATAAACGGTATTTTGCTGTATATTAGAAAACAATGCCAGACTTGTGATCTAATATTAAATGGAAAGGGAGAAATGCAAAAAAACAACATAATAATAAGCGTTGTAAAAATAATCACGCTGACTAGGGTGTTTTTTTTAGTGTAACGAGGCTGAATAGTCAACAAATGTCGGTCATTTTGATTCCGGTAAATAAGGAAAGTTTAGCATCTGATAGCGGATGTAAAAACTTAATATAAGCCAAACTGCTCATTTTGCGTGGGTGAGCATTTCAGCCTTTGAGAATTTTTTTGCAGCACTGATTGCTTCTGGGACGGAACTGTTACTACAAAAAAAAAAAATGAAAATTAGAAAATGAAAGAATAGAAAAGATTAGAAATAGAAAGAATACAAAATATTAGAAATAGAAAGAATAAAAAATATTAGAAATAGAAAGAATAGAAAAGACTAGAAATAGAAAGTGCTACTAAAAACAATTATAAGGGTCAACTTAAACAAATAAAGCAGGTTATTTTTTGTTTGTTTCTGTAGAGAGATGCCGCAGTAATCAACTGATCCTAAGATCTATAATTAGTCCAGTCAACGAAGGTCCAAAATGGAGGTGAAAAACACATTAAATCATATAGTTTTGCAAATTGGTACACATGTTCGTGGGGGGTTCTTGACGAACATACTAAAAGCCTCCGGTCCTGGGGGAGGAGCTCACGCCGCCATCTTGGATTTCATACTCCATTTTTAGTTTTCTTAATATACCGAAAACTATTCAGTTTTCAAATTATAATTGAATTAACAAATTAAAGATCGTAAAATTCCCTACAATTACATGCTTTTATTTTTCTGCTAGCTTTAATAGTTTCCGAGATAATGGGTCTCAAAGTTTGCCGGCATCTTCGATTTCATCCTCCCTGATTAAGTATTTCTTGAATATCTCTAAAACTCTTCAATTTTCTAATTACATATTAATTAACAAATTAAAGAGCATACTATCCCCCTACAAATACAAGATTTTTTCTTCTAGTTTTAATAGTCTTTGAGATAATTGGTTTCAAAGTGGTTGAATTTGTCAGATATCTTAGTTGATAGTCCAATCAACGAAGGGTTTGAAAAAAACCCCAATAAATACCCGAAACGGTTTTTTTTTTATTCCACCAGGGAATTCCTTTCGCTGCTAACTTCTGATACGACTCTTCTCATCATGACACAACAGATGGCATGGAACATAGAACTGTGGAATAGCGCTCCATGAATTGTCTTTCATCAGATTTATTTAGCATTCAAAGGTGTGATTCGGATTCAGTGAAGCGTGGTAGTGTTGCGTCATGATAGAAAGGCATATATATGCGCATATTTTAATTGGAACGTGTCGACTGTAAATCCCTCATATTGACACGATGTCGAATCAACAGTTATGGTGGGCTTATTATACCGAATCAGTATTTAATACTTACAATGTGTTGGTAAATCACTACAAAAAATCGTGAATCAATTCTGTGAGATACAGTAACAACTTATTTTTATACAAGGTGTCCACTCTAATCGTGGTCCAATAGCTAATTTCTAAACCGTTAGTTACAGATAGGCATATACTTCCAATTGGAAATGATGTAAAGAATCATATTTTTTGTTGTTTGAATCAATAAATGTCTAAATTCTTAAATAGACCCCCAGTCCTGTTAGTCGCATTTAGTAATATATTCTTGAAACATTTGCATTTTAAACGGAAAAAAGTGCCTCTCTTCTGCGTCTAAAATTGATCGAGTTATGAAAATCACTATTTTAAACCATTATAATTCATTATTTTAAGCCGATCAACGTCCCTTCGAGCAAGCGTTGCCTGTTGATTCGCAGAGTTTCCCCAAGATGGCAACTGAAATGGTCTAAAATAGAGATATTCAAAACTTCATAGTTCGTGCAGTTTAGATGTAAAAGTGGGGAGATATTTTTGTTTTAAATGTTGATCTGTCAAACATATTTTACTGAACATGACTAATAGGACCAAAAATTGTATAAAAATACATCGTTTTTCAGCTCTATTTGTGAATTTATTGTCACAAACAGAATAAAATATAATTCTTTACGTCATTTGGAGCATTTTTCCAAATGGAAGTGCATGCCTAATGGTTTATAAATTAGCTATTAGGCCACAATTAGAATGGTCACCCAGTATGGTAGAATATCTTATCCGCTAAAAACGAGATCTCTCTTATGCCTGATAAGAGATTTTCCAGATATATGTTTCTGGAACTTATGTGTTCATGTTTTATGGTGTTATCTTTTTTCGATCTATCGGCCACAATTAAATAAATAATTTCGAAAATCGCATCGATTTTTTAAAATTAAAACGTATACGAGTAATTTCAGATTTAAAATAAACAAAATTAAACAATATTTTAAAATTACTAATGCATAAATCGCATGAAAGGTAACTCAATCTGTTGACATGGAACTTCGAATGCCTTCCTTCTTATAAGATTGTCAAAATATCCACGCTAACATAGAAGAAAACTGCTCTGAAAATTTTGTAGAAGTCTGTGATCCTTCGCCTGCTTCCTTTGACTCAACTTTCATAGTCTGCGTACCGCCAGAAAGCAATATGTAGCTTACAGAAGAATATTTAATTGATGCAGGTTCTAAAAATAGAGATTAGAGAGTCATTGATTAAAATCCAGTAAAAACGACATAGCACTTTATTTTACCAAACATCTTTTTTTAAAACAACTACAGATAACTGGCACGTAAAACGAGAATAAATAATACAATTCAAAAAATGGTTACAGTTAAATCGAGCAAGTACATCGTTTGAGAGGAAATGGTCTTGAAATCAGGATTCACCCAGCTGGCCTGGTGGATAGTGAAACGCAACACCGTCTGTATTTTCAACCCATTCTCGTTCTCCTTATCTTCCTCCTTTTCCAGTACACGTGTGATCATTTCACCGCCATCAAGGAAGAGTGTGAAGGAACAGAGTTGTCTACATTCTCTCAAGCCTGCACCTCATCTTCTCTCAGCTGAAACCAGTGGTGGTTTTTCGCACAGGTGCTAGAGGTGTTCGCCTCTTGCCTCGAGAACCTAGGGGGGCCTCAAAATCCATTCGACGTTCATCGCAGTGTTACGCCGACGACAAATTTACGACATTTGGTTGAGAGAGGCGCATCAAAACAATTTTATGCCTGTGGCTTCATATTGGCAAAATCCGCCACTGCCTGTTCCATATATTCCTAATATAATTAACATTAATCTTGAATAGTTTAGTTTTATTTTGTTCTTTTTATTTCATATCTGAAAACTGTTTTTCAAGTTCATAAGTACTACGAAATCTTTCCATTTCCTTGTAGCATTTGTTGATCTGAAAATTATCCAGTGCACTTTATTAATTTGTATTTGATTTGCTACCAACCTGTATGGTTCAGAGTTATTTTTTTAAAATATTTTTTAAAATCTCATATAAGACTAAATTTCAGATATAAATTCAGATGGCAAAATAGTCTTAGTCACTTTTTCAAAATTTTACGTGTCAGCAGTTTTAAGATTCAAAATGTCATAAAAAAAGTCACTACGTTGTTTCACATCAGCAAACGCGTTACCGACGCTCGAGAAAAATAATTGACTGATTGATCATAAAAAGTCAAAAGTTCTTATCATGAAAAGTGACTTACAACATTTTGCCACTTGATCCCAGAATTTATAACCTCAAAAGTGCCTATGTTCTGACAGGAGTTGTTAATCGTCTGTTTTCAAACATATTTAGTGTTCTTCTAGAATTCTATGAATGTATTCTGGTTAATGTATTCAAGAAATATAAGTATGTATTCTTGTTCGTGATGAGTTTTCATGTCCGTGCATATATGTTGTCTTCATGTTAAAATAAATGTTTATGAAATGTAGCGAGTTATTTGTCGAACTCCGGCTTGATATGAAAATATTAGAGAATACAGTGCCGTTATTTCGATATTGGCGGTTAACAAGAGAGTTTTCTGTATTTACATTTCTAGTTTATTTTTTTCAAAAATAAGCAAATAAGAATGATTAAAAAGTGTGTATTACTGTAGCTTCCATTTTGCTGCATTGTTGCGGAAATTCTTTTCCGGTTTTTTAATGATGGTTTACAGTCAGTTGTATGAGTTTACTTACACCTGCAATAACTTGTTTAGATACTAATAAAATAGAAAACCATAATCAGTCAAAATACATCATCAAGAAAACAAATCTAAATTCCGTTCACATTGGAAAATCATAGCCTATTTAAAATTGTGAATCTCAGGATATAGAAAAAATTCCATACATTATTTTGAAATACAGGGTGAATAGAATTAAAATATTTCTATTCAAACCACTGTGAATAATGATAAAAACGGTGATCATAAAAACCCTGTGGTATGCATTTCAAGAAATGGGAAAAGGAATGCGAACGGGAAAATAAGAAAAGAAATTATATGAAAAGAAACTCCTGGTAAAAATTATAATTTTTTTACCTTAGGGCTTTTTATCGTATACATTAATTAAATTGACATTTGGATGTTTATGGTAATTTTTAATTTCATCGCCTAATACACTACTTTCAATTCATAACTGAATTGCATCACGATTATGATTATATATTATACGAAGACGATTAAAATTATGCTTAAAATAGGAACAGCGTTTGGAATAGAAATGATTTGTTATAATGTGTAATGAATCATTCCTATATTTATTTAAAACTCTTCTGTTTGCTCAGTTTGAAATAGTTAGAGAACTGAAATATTAAAGATTAAAAAGTAAAAATTATAAAAATAAAGTTTTTAAAACACGCTTCTATTAATGAATCTAAAAGAAGTAGAAAATAATTTTTAATCAAAAATATGGAGGTTAAAAAAATCGTGGAAACCTGAGGCGCTGATCGAGATACTCCGAGTAAACTGGAATTTTAATCACATTTATATTTCTAATTTTTAAAAAATGTTTAGAAATTTGACGTCTTATGATATTAATTGTGGCTTATTGTCTTATTTTTACTATTTTACTTTACCTCTGCATTTTTATAAAACATTTATTTTTCACTTTTCTGCAGATTGATAAAAGCGTGTTTTTAAAAACTTTTTTATTTTTTAACCTTTGATATATTTCATAATTTATTATAAATATTATGGAATCTTGTATTAACTTTTTCTTATTCCTTCTACCAGATGGCGCCTCTGATATGAAATCTAATTTAATTAAAATTGATTGAATTTCTGATAATTTAGTTCTAAAAATATTAAATTTTGCATTTTAATCTGGAACACACATCTGTACAAAAATTCAGAGCTCTAGTTCATAAGAAGTACATGAAAAATCAATTATAAAGTTCCATCTTTACAAACTTAAAATAAATCAAGTCAAATATAAGATAGGGAAATACGGATGAGTTTTCTTCGGAATAATTAATGCAGTTTAAACGACACTTTCAAATAGTTCGAAAATTCAATTTGAAATGATACATTTGATACATTACTTGATTTATCAAATTAAGCAGTGTCAGGCTAAACACCTGAAGTATTCAAGTTTATAAAAACAATTAACAAACTGCATTTCAACTCTTCTTTGGGAAATTTATAACTTTGGAACGGTTTCTTGATAATTCAGCTGTGTTTGCAGAGTTATTTTTCAAAACTACAGCAAAATGAAAAGTTGCATTAAAAAAAACACTCGTCGTATTTTGAATGAGATTATGAGAAAACGCGTTTTTATTGTTTAGATGACTTTTCTCCCTCGATGTTCTATTTAAAAAATTCGAATGAGCGGGTGAATATGGGAAACTGCCTTCTATTCGTTGTTTGACGGTACTGCTATAGTGCCAATTGTGCTTAGCGTTAAAGATTTAGGTGGAATCACACTACGATTAGGTAAATGTCAGTATCAGAAGAACATTGGTAAAAATAAAATTCGTGCGGTTCGTGGAAATTATTAGCCATGCATGTACGGGGATGCAGGTGGTGTAATGTAATGTAATGTATGTTTGGAAGACCTTAAGATGTGAAAAATATCTGAGAAAATACACCATACTTCCTGAGAACAAACCATGAGCCTTCGATTTGCATGGTAGATTAATGCCCCCTCTGTCCCCCAAATGCAGTGTAAAATGAAATCAGTGATTCGAATTCACACTTAACTTTGAACGTAAATATGTAATTAAATTCATATAAAACAGTATTTTCAGGGATTTTTTTGTAAAAAAATTAAAAGGTCCATTTTTATTCTTTTCTGTGAAGAAAAGACAAAGGAAAGTCGAACCTCTAGACCAGAGGTTCCCAACCTGCGGTACGCGTACCCCTGGGTGTACGTGAAGGACCATTTTGGGGTACCCAAAATCAAAGTCGGTAATGGAGGACACAAGAAAACATAAGGGATTAAAAAAGTTACAGAAATTTGTTTCTCAAAGTTCGTGTGAAAAGTAAAAGCGAAAGCTATGCAAGTTCTGAAGCCTACGCTGAAAATAAGAAAAAAGAAAGCAAATGGAAACCTAAAATTATTACAATACTGGTTTCATTTGTTTTGGCGTTTAACTAATACTATTGTAAAAATGGAACAAAATGTGAAATCAAAAATAAGTCCAGAAAATGTTATTAATTCGAGTCATTTGACTCTTAAGCTTAACTAAGCCCGTAATGTTACTGATAAAAACTTATTTGCATAGACGGATTGTTGGAGGGAGGATATAACAGTAGGGGGTACGAGAAAATAAAAACACTAATCAAGGGATACGCGAGGGTAAAAAGGTTGGGAACCCTTGCTCTAGACAGAAACATCGTAGCATGATAATGCTTTAGGCTTGAATCGTCTGGCTTGATTGCATGAGACGTTGCATTCTGTACGTAGTGATTTTTACAGTATGCAATTTACAGGAAGAATGCCCGCCTAAAAAAATTATTTCCAGCTCAGGTCTCGTCTAGGTTTTTGTTTAAAAAGTGATGTTATACATGGCCATTCTTGCATTAAAAGTGTTATTTAAGTCTCTGAGTTGTCGAGAATTAACCTAAAGGCATACTGGAGAATTTTTCGTATTTTCCAAATGTTATTTTTTGTTTAAAATCTCACGAACTTTGCCCATTACTTCCAATTTAAGTAAGTTGAACAGTAAACCTAAAACTTGATATCTTACCTTTTCTCCACTTTGTGGTGCTTCATCCGCAATTTATTAGGGTTGGAAGTTTGCCTATATTCTTTTCACCCCGCGATTTCCAGGGCTTTTGGACTTCCGTGAGCGTCTCTTAACATAGACGGGGTTTTTATTTTACTGTCCTATTGTACTGTTTGTCTACACTAATACTGTCTTAGTTCCTTTCCCCCCCCCTAATAAATGGCGAGAAAGGAAATTATAACACATTAAGTACTAAAAATGAAATTGCCAAACATTTACATTTTTAACCAGAAAACATTAATTTTACATTTCTGCTTTCATAAAAATATAGCCAATTAATTTCTACAATTTAAAAAGAGTTTTTTGAAAGGTGTCTTCAAAAAAATTACCATAGCAAAAACGTTAGCCATATGAGCGATATCAATAAATATTAGTGCCGTAAGTTTATATTCTTTTTTTTGTCTCTAAATGATTCCAAGACATGGTATCTCTCTCGTACATCAGTGAGTTCGTTTTGTGGGATTATTTCCAGCAGGATTTGATCCCCATAAGAGAATTGTGAACAATATTTTATGAATCTAATCTTAAGAAATATTAGAAAAATTAAGGTTTTTTTTTCAATTATCTAATTAATCCATTTGTAAAATATTTTCCTGTATTACATTTTTCATTTTCAAAAATTCATTACTTGCTGTAATTCTTCGTTGGTGCCAGTTGTTTCTTCACTGGTTACAGAACTAAGGAATTTGCCAGAAGTCATGCATTGTTTGCTTATATTTTTTAAACTGCTAGTGTTATTACAGTAAACATCACAGTTCACAACTTTGTATTAAATTTCAGCCATAAGGTTTATCAAAATTCAGACGTACGTAATTCTACTCAAGAAGCCAACGCACTCTAAATCGATTTTTCGAGTTGGTGTTGCCACATGTTCATTACCTAAAAAATTTTAGGACGAAAAAAGCATAGAAGCGGTTGAGACAAACTCCTGCAGAAAATCAAACGATAATAGGAATCCACAATCTGAGTTGGCGAATACTGTCCAATTATAGCGAAAAATAGGAAATGTTCTACAGGTGGTTAAACAGAGGTTCGGCAACCCTGGTGCCTGAATAAATAGAAAAACCGTTACTGTTATGGGTATTCTAGTTGAAGCAGCACACCTGTAGGTTTTATAGAGAGATGCATCTATGCTTGTGTGGAACTGTGAGTCATATTTTTGCTCCATTCGGCCACGTTGCAGCAAACCGTGTTCGTTATATATTTTTTCCGAACGTAAGAAGTGGCGCAAGATTATCGTCTGCCATTCTTTCTGTTCGAAGAAACATGTAACGGTAGTCACCCAGGTAAGTGATTTTTCTTCAGAAAATTAAACAATTCTTTACCCTGTACTTTTCTTTTCAATAGTTTATTTAAATTTCGAACAATTATTTATTATTAGCAACAAAACTCAAAGGTTATTTTAATATTTAAATAGTTCTGATGCAATTCTATTAGATGTGTAGGAACAAATGCATACAGATTTTAAAAGAATAGTACGGAATTAAGTTTTTACTAGAAGTAGCAAAATATAAATTATTTTTAATTTTAATTCTTATATTGAATTGCTGTCAAATATTTTGAAATCTTAAAATCAAATTGAAAATATTAAAGTGAAAAAGCAGTAATCTAAGTTATGGACTCTTTCACAATATAGAAACCTTCGAATTTTAATAGAGAATTTTGAATTCAAATCATTCTTACGTTTGGTTTATTATCCAATCACATATTCGTACTTATTTCTCTTATCATTTATCCACATCTTTGATGTTTCATGCTTGGAAAACTCTTAAGAATATAAATTGTCATTTGCATACATTAGAAAACCATGGTTTAAAATTATTGATGGAATGCATTAAAATCTCGAAAAAAGTGCTATGTAATTGTAGTTATTATCTGTGCTGACGTTTCTTTTACTTTTCTTTTTTCTACCAAAAACACTTGCTTTGCTAAATTATCACTCCAGGATCTTAGAATGTAAGAAGCACTTCGCATGTTTTAGTATTCGTCTGTTATTCAAATTCAGGAAGTATCTACTTGAAGAAATTTCCGAAAATGAGTTAATTCACATTTAAATAAATAAAAGAAATATTAATTTCAGCTGAATTTTTAAAGCTTTAAAATTCTGGAAAATTTAAAAATTAAATTAGTTGTAACATATTTCCTCAAAAGTCGATCTCTGATTGATTCTATTTTACTAGGTCATAATTTAGATCTAATGAAAATATATATTATAAGTTAAATCCACTAATATTAATCAAATATGAGACAGATAAGCGGTGGTGGCGACTCGGGGAAGCGTTATCCCCCAACTTTGTGCCGAAAAAATTAAATTTTTATTTCATTTTAGCTGTCTAAAACTAGGAATCATAAAAAAACAACAGCATAAGAAAAGCTAGCTAATTTTGTAACCAAATTTTTTGTTTACTCACTATAATCCGGGATAGAAAAACAGAATATGGAGGCCTTTCTAGGAGGATGGCATTTTTTTCCCTCTGGAACCGAATAAGATCAGCAATACTTTTAGCCCGTCTTCTGACGGCAATTTTCATCTCTTTTTTCATTTCGAATTGAAAAGAACTTTGGAATGAATAGGGGATAATAGCCTTTGTTGCTGAAAATCCCCAAACCCTCCAATCAAATCAAATACTCCGGGATACTTTAAAGTGTCTATAACTCCTCCCCCCCACTTTACCACGCAATGGCCGTCACTGCAGATAAGAAATATTAGGATAAAATAGACTTTTTAAAAATGAATGTCTTTTAAGACGCGTTCAAAAACAGTTATTAATTAATTTTCTATTCATGAAAACATATTTGTTAAAAGTAAATGACATTCGTGAAATATGCTTATTTATTGAAATTAGATTGCAAACTGTTATTGAAGGCATTTAAAATTTTAGAATTTAAATTTTAACTTCTGCCTTCGTTTGTACCGAGCGGAAGTTATCAATAATCCACTCTCATGGCATAGTACATTTTTGAATTCAATAACTAGCTGTGGTGAAAGTGATCTATAAGATGAAGCAGAAAGTTTATGCTATTATTTTAATTTCATTTTTATAGTAATATTATTTTGCAATTAAAAGGTGATGTAAACAATTTCAATAGGCAAAAATAGATATGTCCGTGAAATAACATCTTTAGTTGTTTCCTTATTTAAAGTATAATTTTTTTCCACCAAAATATAACGGAGAAGTTAAAAATGAATTCATACACAATTCAATTTTTTTATTTCCTAATGCTTCACCAAAGCATGCTAACTTCCTAATTTTTGAAATTTGAAAACTGTGCGAAGTTTTAAAATAAAAATACTTTAAAACCTTATGAAAACAGTGCTGCTATTTTTCCATGTGTAAAAATGTTTTTAAAAAAATTTCAAAAGCGTGAAAACATTAGTGAAAATTTAACTAAATATGAAGAGTGCTTGTAGTTATCAAATTTAATTCATGGTACATCTGGTATTGGAGAGGAAAAATAGTTATGAAATTTATACAAAATAGTTCATTATAAATTTTGTCGAATCCATCAATATTTAATCATCTATTGAAATCTCAGTTCGAGCTGTCACTTGAACTTTCTTTTGAAAGTTTCCTGTTCCTAACTTTGTATGTGTTTCTTCTTAATGAACCACAACTTGTTCATCATCAAGATTAACAAGAAACGTTCGTGACTTCGTTCTTAAGAACGATCAGTTGATAGATTTTTATTATTTTGACAATTAATCCAATTACTTGCAAACCTACTAAAATTTCTTTGAAGTATATTAAGCTAATTCTCCGTTTCAATTTCTTATTCAAAATTTTTCACGTTCTTAAGCAATTCTTTACAATACAATAAATATGAAAAGAAATTCATCGTATTATCATATGCCAAAAATATAAATAACATTCATAATTCTACTTTCTATTACAAAATTTTACTTTATTAACCAGGTAATTGAAAAATTATTTAAAGTGTTTTGCTTTAGTAATTTTGCCTTTTAAAAATTATTTTTCTGGTTCGTTCCTGAATTTTTGGAACTTTTTAACTTAGCATCAAAGTTTTGGTATATTTTATAAATATTAAAGCTTGATTTATAGATTTTGAATATTTGCTACACAAGTTTGATAATATGCATTATTTGATTATTATTTTCTAAATAATGCAAATGCTGTATAATCTTACCTATGCCTTTTGTTTGAGTAAGCTGAATGTATTTTATCTAGTAGTAAGCAAATAATTTAATTTTTTCAAGAACTCAACTTGAAAAAGCTACTCAAGTTTGATAATATGCATTATTTGATTATTATTTTCTAAAAAAAAAGCAAACATTACATAATATTTTTTACTAAATGTTCTATGCCTTTTGTTTGAGTAAGCAGAATGCATTTTATCTAGTAGTAAGCGAAGAATTCATTTTTTTGCTGCTTAAATGTTTCACAAAATTTCCTCGAAATTTAATTTTGCAACACAAATAACTTCTCTTGCATCATACGAAAATAACTCGTTGTGAAAACAATCGATTTCAAAATTAAAGGACTAACAGTAACAGGGAATATTTTCAAGCAAGAACAGACTCATTTATATACGTTTTATTGCCCATTAACAGGAAAATTGTAAGAGAATCTTAAATGTTTAAAATTAGAGAAAACCTTTTAATGTTCCTCTTTTTGATTGAAATTATTTGCAAATTTTCGGTGTTCATGCAAGTACTAAAAACTATTCGAAATGTCAAACGTCCAGTTTCTTCACATTTCTGGATAAAAAAACTTCTGTTGTGAAATGACAAATGAAAAGAGTCCTTATCAGTTTCCTGAATTTCGTCAGAAACTTTCATTAAAATTGATTCTTAAAAGTCATTCAGTATTTTTGTTATTCTATCAATTAACTTGAAAGCAAACTAACACCTAAACAATCTTTAAAATAGAAATTTCGTATGTTGATGAATGAGTATTATTAGCCTCAACCGTATGAATTAGTATCATATTGTCTGTGTGTTTATTAATATTCACACTCTTAACCTCGCGAAGGGGAGTTTTATTTAAAATAATACATAAATATCCTTATATGATTTTTAAAAAATGTACCAATAAGAAGTCATAAAAGTATCTGAACTTTGTTCGTCATTCTGGTATCGCTCCATGAAAGCAGAAACAAGCATGGATTTGCAAGCATTTTCTCGATCCTTTGCGGCAGGACTGCACAAGGCGCCCTCGCACTAGGGCTGCTAAGATGAGGGCGCCCTCGCATTAGGACTGCTAAGCTGAGGGGTCAATTGAGGGGTAGTCAATTGCTGCAAGCAAAAAATAATAACGATAATGGTAAATGAATGAGAATACAGTAAAGCACAATTTAAACGTTTCTCATTTATATGTCGATAACATTTATACATCGTTTCATCACAGCTCCGATTCATTCGTAACAATTGTAATGATAAAGTACTTCATTTATACGACGCAAAATTTTAATTATACGTATAGTGACCATTTATTTTCCCCCTCAAAATGGGACATTTTTAAAATTTTTATTTAATATTATGCAAATTCAAGAAAACATATATTTCTTCAGATTTTAATGAAATGAATGAATTACTTGTGAAAAAAATCAGGAATAAACACGTGAAAATAAATAATTGATATGATCTTGCATTTTTTTAAGAACACATTTTTGCTTCAATATATTTGGTGTAGATTTAATAAAAAGAATGGAATTCTTGGCTAGATTTCTTAAAATTAACTTTGGTAATTAACTTTGCTTTATAAATTGCGGTTAGCAACTGTTGTTTTCTAGCTCGTCCACAACTTATTCACCAGAAAAAAGACCCTTTCCACGGGTGCATTAGTGCCGGGCAGACATAGAATATATTCAATAATTATACGAAAGTTCGTATGACTTAAGTGTTTGAACAGTTCCACCCAACGACTTTTGCTTAAATTATTCCCAGTGTTTCATTCTGTCACTTTATGCGGTGTAATGTAGTTAGAACTAAGTGCGAGATAGCAGGCTTCTGACCAACTTACATATGTGTGACAAGTATAACGCATGCTCCTTCAACGGCGGGCTACTAGACATTACCGTAGGATTTTCTGATTTTTGGTCTCTTCTTGTTTGAAATTGCTATCGTGGGTTGCTCTCTTTCTGAAAACGGGACGTTTGGGCGTCCCGAAGCTGTGCTTGGGGTCAACGGGACATGCTACCATAAAGCGGGACTGCCCCGTTCAAAACGGGACGCATGGTCACATTAGTTATACTTCGTTTCCTCACTTTCTTAAAATTCGCAAATGTTCTGCCTCAGCCATTATTCTTCCGTTGCTAACGGAGGGCTAACATCCTTTCCCCCCTGCCATTTCTAAATCAAAGGCCTGTCTGCATGCATCATCAATCGTATAAATTTAGAAATGTGTAACTAGTAGTCAAGATATGCAATGAAGGTATGAATTTTCTCACGGTTATGATTAATGTTTCATTTTAAAATTTAATTATTGTTTCCATGCCATGTAGAAATATTATAGTACTTTCTTAACATTTAAAAAATATTACTTTTAAATGAATTTGCACGAGTAGAATTAAATTTGTAATAATCGTAGTTGTTGACTAAAATTTCGATGATACGTTTTTTCATTTATACGTCAGCCCCTTGAAAGACGTATAAAAGGTACTTTGCTGTATTAACCGCTTAACTTAACAGCCCGAGAATACTCGTGCATCGAATCATCGAAATTTTAGTCTTATAAACTAAAATTGAATCATTAATTTGACACAAAAAATATGTAGGATCCGTAAACATCTGAAGTATCCTGTGCCTTCTTAGATGAATGAAAACGACAGCCCCTTTCCAAAACAGGAGGGGTCATCTTATTAGATAGCAAAGAAAACTATTCAGTTAAGTGGTTAATAATTAGAGATTATTAATAATTAGTAGAATTCCTGGCATAGCAAAGCCCGACTAAAAACCCTCCAATCACATGCCACTCGGTCGGCTTAGGCAGATGCAGAAGTTTTTCTATCTAAATGTCACAAATAAGACTAATAAGA
This sequence comes from Araneus ventricosus, assembly GCA_013235015.1. Classification (NCBI taxonomy): domain Eukaryota; kingdom Metazoa; phylum Arthropoda; class Arachnida; order Araneae; family Araneidae; genus Araneus; species Araneus ventricosus. The sequence continues at coordinate 90,228 of BGPR01004915.1, forward strand.
CAAACGCAGACTCGGAAGCGTAAAAATAAATTTCAAAACTGGCAATTGGTGTTTCTCAGAGTGATTAAAAAGTTCCGAGTACTGATGAGAGTAGGTTTGCGAAAGCGAAAACGACGAACAAGCATTTATTTACACGTTACTTACTGATCAAACCCTCGTATATAAACTATAAAATCTTGCTTGAAATGACGAATATTTACTCTAAAATATGTATTTTAATTTTAAAAATGTTGCTTCAAGCGAATTTGTTACATATCTTTTTCCAAATATAGATGGGAATTCAATTTACAAATTTTCAAGAAATAAATATCGAGGTTTAAGAGTATAATATTGGTGTTTTTTTTTTCAGTTTAGGGTAAATTCTTATTGTAGCCAATAGAAAGGATACAATGCATTCAAGCATAGCGAAGATTCACAAAATAGCCTAAGACATTACCAAACCCTTTTGCTGAGAGATTTTCAACAAATGTTACTATAACGATTTCGAAAGCTCTTTTCTGCGTCCCTAAGGAAAGTGTGTTTTTTTAACTGGATATTATGCAGTTTGGAAATTTTTCATTTTTTAAAAGTCTTACTTAAATTTTAAAACTACATTTTTTGCGTAACAATGAATGCTTTGGATCTGAACGAAAAATTATTAGTAAATAAGCATAATTTTAAACTTTATGTATAGAATGGCGAATTAATAATTAGAGAGGATAAAAAATAATTAAATTTTGAGGGTTTTTTCATATCGTACGATGGATTTTAATGAGTTCGCGATTCCTAGATTGTAAGTAATAAGAAATATATAGATAGTTTTACGAGAGATTTTTTACCTGAATTACTTGATATTACTTACACGTGAGTAATAAGAAGCAAATAGATACTTTTTTAGTCGATTATACAAATGTTTTATTCCCAAACAAGTTTCTTTATCTACATGAACCAGTTCTTGAAGAATCAAAATGATTTCTCTGTAAACTACTTTTTTAAGTAGTTAATTCACTGTATTCCCGTTTTTGTTAATAATAAGCGAAGTTGAGAAATACAATATTAAACGCATATGCAAACTTTGTTTTCATATATTGGATATTTTGGATAATGTGTGAAAAGCTTATGTGGATTTGAAAATATGCATAGTGGCAATGCGATCTTACGAATTTTGGGATCCCTCTGCGATCGTTTCACGTACACCAAATTGTAGAAAATTGTGCCACAAAATTTTGTAAAAAAATTATTGTTTTCTTATGACATTACGGACGCTTTTAATTCACTTAATTATTATTATTTCAATATACATATTAACTGTCTTATTGCTATTTCTTAAACCGTGGGGTAGTCGCAAATTAAGCAGTGCTGGAAGGCTCTAATTCTTGGTGACAAAGATAGATCTGTTTAAAGGATATTTTTACAATTTTGTTCTTATTTATTTCTCTTTAAAAGAAGCAGTGCTGGAACGGCGTTCTGGTGTATTCTGTCGTCACTACACCCCTGTTCTTAAAATAATTTTAAAAAAAGAATTTTCTGATACTCAATCAGAAAATTTGCGTAAAATCATGCACAGTTCGAGTAACAAAAAGAGATTAAAGGCATTTCAGTGAAGTTACGCGACTACGCAATTTTTATTTTCAACAACTCTAAAATCCTTAAGAATAACTTGTTTTATTTATTTAATAATCTGTGAAAATTTATGATACAAAATTAAATAAATATGTTAAGTCACTAATATGTACAAGTTGTCTATAAGCATTTAAAATATATTTATTAGCAGAAAATATTAATGTAAAGAAATTATTTTTACTGTGATAAGTTTAATTGATTCATTATAATACGATTGTTTATGAGGTGTTCTTGAATTAAATAATCAGTTTAAAGAAGAAAACAAGCGCCAACGAATCTAAACGCACTCAACGTTTGCTATCTTATAGAAGCTCCTTTAGTGGCGGTTTTTCGCACAAGCGCTAGAAGTATTCGCCTCGTGCCTCGAGACCCTGGAGGACCTCAAAATTTATTAGACATACATCCCAGTGCTAAGCCGACGGCGAATTTATGACACTGAGTACGGAGAGGGGCCTCAAAACAGTTTTGCGCCTTATATTGTCAATATCCGCCACTGCGCTCATTGTTAACTGTTAAAAAGGAACGGAAACCACTAAGTAAGCCACTGATGTAAGGAATATCAGATAAAAGTTTGGTTAAAGGTAGTCAGTGCCTTATATACTTTCAAAAATTCGATTTTTTGATTTTTAAATATTTGAAATCTCCATTTTAAGTCCTTTCTAACGATATAAATCTTTTGCTTGTGTTCGTATTAGAAGTAAGTTAAAATAAACTTTAGAAAAATGTAAACAGATCAATGTAAAACAAATTTTTTTCTTTAACTTGAATTATCTCAAAATGATATTCTGCGTGTATCTTTTTCTCAAAATCTACTTTATATATGTTCTTGAAATTTTTACCGCCTATTCTATACATATAAATGTATATACTGATGTTAAAGTTTTTTTCTGATGTTCCAAAAATAGTTCTTAATAGTCCTGATCTCGTGTTAGAAAACGGCATTTTTTGAAAAATTCATAGTGACATTCAGTTAAAAATTTAAAAAAAACCAAGCTATATTTACGTAAGATTTTCACCTCAGTATAGAGATAAATGTCTATTTAAACTGTATAAAAAATTTCGAACATGTATCGATAATAGATTGTGGTAAAAGGTACATGGAAAATGGTCAATTCGACATTGGTGGTGTAGGGGGTACCGACTCCCCTTAAAGAAAGACAATAAATAAGAAAAATAGGAAGTGTGTTTCTTTTTATTTCCCCGAGAAATCAATTTTTGCTTCTTCAAACTGCCAATTCAACTAAATTTTCATCTCAATTACCGAATTAAAGATGAGCTTTAGAATCATAACCATTTATGGTTTCTGCGAAGATTATTTGGATTAAACAGTGAATAATCCTATTTTATTATAATCTACCACTGAGCAACACATGCGATAAAGTTTAGAGCTTTACTAGGCTATCTGAGATTATATTAATAGTTGAAAGTATTTGAGTGCGCAAAATATTTTTATACTCACCTGTCACTTGGTATTTTTACAATAGCATGTGTCACTTAATATCGAATTTGACAGGAGCTTATATTTTTAGATTTCAAACTTATTTCTTCCAAACTTATTTTGAGATAGAGTTAGTTTTAGGAATATTTATATTTTAATAGAAATATGAATATAAAATTTAATATAATAATATACATTATTTAATTATTAGTTGAAAAATATAAATATAAAATACGAAATTTCAGTCAAATTTACACACTCAGTATAAATTATAGATATTCTTTTAGCGCTTTACATTACATGTTGCCGTTAAAATGTGATAAATAGTCCATTCGTTTAAAATTTCATATTTCTAAAAAACTGAATACTTTTAATAAATAAATATTTCTACAATTCACTCCGAATAAAAGAAATATCAATCAGAGATGATAAGCCAAAGATAGGAGTGTTAGATATTCTGAATCGGAATCATTGGCGTTCCATCCACTTGAGTTGCAGATATGCGAAACAACTTGAATACTTTTCAAAAACTTAGTTTTTTCTTTTTTTATAACATTCATTGAGCCTTATTTACTCAAATATCGATTGTTTGATTCAATTATAAATTAAATAATTCATTTAACATATTTTGTAAGAGCAATTTAAATATTGCAATTCTATGAAACCTCAACGCAAGTAGAAAATACAAACCAGAGGCTTCTGTGCTAGATTAGTCAGATCTAAGAATCCTAAATAGAACTAAACTGGCTAGCAACCATTGATCGATATATTACTTTTTGGGGAAAAGTAGAATTAAAGTTGACCTGATAGTACAACTTTTGCCTATTTATAATCATTGAAATGTTTCAGCTTTTAAGACAATTATTTATCGCAGAATTACACAGTATTCAATATGCATCTGATTTAATTTGTTCCAAAATTCAAACTAAAGGCAACTAAAAAAATATATTAAACTAATTTCTCAATGATGAGTGCTGAACTCACTTTTTAATACCCTAATTATTTCATTCACTTTATTAACTGGAATTCTAAAAGGTTGCCATTTCTTTGATCGAGAATAGGGGAGAAATGCAACCAACTTTTCGTGTTATTTGAATTTTCGAATGCATTACTTAGTACATTTCAGGCAGATAAGTATCAAATTCATTTCAACGAAAGTTTTATAAAATAAAAGTGTAATATTACTGACAGATAGAAATCCCGTTTAGTAGGTACATTGATTATTCGAACATAAATATTCCATTTTTATTTCATATATGAAAAATCTTGAAATTAAAAAGGAAGACAAACTGAAGTTCTTAATTAATTTTTTACTGTTAGAATTAAGATCTCGATTATCAGAAAAAATGACTGCGTGTTTAAATTCGAGTAAAGTTAAACTTTGCGCAGCAAAACATTTCACTGTATTTGAATTTTTGAATGCATTGTTTAAAAACATTCTAATTAATTAGAACAGTATCTCTTTCATTTTTTGTCTTGATCGAATCCGATCGGCAATAATTTAGTTCATCTTTTGATGGCAATTTTCCTTTCTTTTTTTGGAATTAATAGGGCATAATTGCCTTTGTAGCTGAAAATCCCATAAAACGCCCTTAATCAATCTATCGCATTTGAAATTAACAAATTAAAAATATTGTATAACTGAGTATTAGGAATTGCATTCAATAGCCCTGCTTATAAATTTTCAACGAACATATCTATTCTGTTTTTATTTTATTGTCAATAATGCTGAAATTAAAAAGGAGCGATCGAAATAAAATTACCAAAGAATTTATTAGTAGAATTCAAATCTCATTTACAAGGAAAAATACGGCATATTTAAACACGAACCGTAACTACGTAATATACTTTAAAAAATACCGGAAAAGAATACTAATGAAAAAAGGAAAAACACGAAATTCATTTCATAATAAAAATAATTTTTTCATTTGAAAAATCGAGTTACTGAACGTTGCTCGTTGATATTGTTAGATGTGAATGTAGGATTATCGTCTGAGTTTTTGTTCTAGAGGCATCGGAACGAGACAGTCGATGAATTCCTAGTATTACTGCATGATTTCCGATAAATATTTTCCCTTTCCCCTCTCCCACTCTAGTTGCAGATGCTGTGGTAGTTCGAAACGTTGTCGAACACCTGTTGAATTCACATTAAGAGACAGTTACGCCTGATATACAGATGTTAGAGAATGAAGGCGGCAAAAAGGTTTATTTGTGCTGTGAACTTACCGGTAAGTTATTTAATAATTTGACTACTTCGAGGTTTTGTTAACACTCTAGCGAATCAGCAGCTATTTCCTGGTCTTGCAAACATATTTCGTACATCACACGTTAAGCACTTCTGCAATTTAATATCTTAAGCACAATTTCAGTCTGGACATTTAATTCTTAAAGTCTGTTCCTCTGCTTTTCCGAAAGGGTACACGTGCTTTCTATACTTTCCCTTGAACGAAAATTGCTATCAGGTGAAGATTCACTGGCTTAAAAAAAGAAAAAGGTTTTTAGTAGAAATGCGATCGTAGTAAGAAGATTAAATAATTGAATTTTAATACACCCATGGTTTTACACATACGTTAAATTTCACTGCAAGTAATTAATAAATACTGGAAACTGAAAACCTATATTATATATCTTTCTGTCCGCTGTTAAAAGTGCTTAATATTTTGCTTTTTAAATATCACATTATAAATGTAACAAAATAACTTATTTCCCTTAAATGTTTTCGAAATACCAAGTAAAAATTTGTGTACATAATCATCGTAAATTTATATATAAAAATTAGGAGGATCCTCCCCTATCCACTTATGGAGATCCAACCTCTCCTGGCTGCTCTAAGCAATTATGTTACATAGAGAAATAAATGTAATTAATAACTACGACTTCTATCCTAATTTTAGCGTATGATTTTAAAACATTATAAAATTCCGAAATCATAATATATTATATTAACTTTATGGATTCCTTAGATGCTTTGGAATTTTGTAATTCTGATGTTTTCCGGCAATAATTTAAGAAATTATTGTCTGACCTATTTTTACACCATCTTGAAATTCAAAACATTATTTATTCAGTGATGTAATAATTCTATAATCAAGATAATTTTCCTCTGATTAGCACAATATGTTTTTAAATTTATTTTTAATTAATAGCCACTGTAACATGCACACAAATAGATATATTTATTTTCTCTGGAGGAGTATTAACGCATGTATGAATAAACACAATAACAAAAATATGTATTATTTCATGCTGCTTATAGTTTTAAACTGCGATAAAGTTTTCAAATTCCAATAGTGTTACATTCAAGTTCGATAAATTCTGAAAAGAATGACACAGATCGCATAGATGTAGGCTAAAAAACTCATATAATGCTTTTCGCAAAAATGTAGAAGATTTCGGCTCATAGTTTTATTTCTATAGAGTAGATTATGATGTTTATTTTTTTCTCTATCTTGGAAGATAAATATATTGTAGATAGATGTGTTCAATGGAGTATTAAGATTTTTCATTGCAATTTATGTGACATTTTGCTTGCTTTTATTGATTTATATACAGTTACAAAATTTCATTCATGACTTTTTTTCAGTGCTTCGGCTTGTTGAAAGTTTCACATTCAGAAAATTGCATATTTGATTACCCTACCAAATGCAACTTTTTCTGAGATTTAAAAAATATTTTTTTGGAGAGCTAACGTGTTTTTAGGTATGCTATTTTTGTTAAGTTAATTTTATTTCTTATGCTCCAATCATTATTTGAAATATTTTTTATTTTAATTTAATGATTAAACTTTAATTAATGAAGAAACACTACTTTAAAAAATGTACTATAGGAATTGCAACGTACAAATATAAACATTCAATCAACGTAATAAACTTCTCTTTAAGCCTTAAAGAATTTTGTTTTTTTTCATACCTGAAACAAACTGGCATTTGTAATTCACGGTTTTAGATGATTTTATTTCTCATATAGAATTGACAAATTTCTATACTTTTTAACCTGCTTAAGAATTGTGTATTACCTTAATTAAGAATTTTATTACCTGGTGTCTGAATACTTTAACATGAGTGGCAATTATTTTTAAAAAACTTATTACATTATGACTCATATAATTTTAACTTAATCCGTATAGCAGTAAACAAAAACAATAAGAAAAATTCTATTTTTCTTTTATTAAAATACAAAGAGATGGTAGTGTGTTAATTTTAATTTTATAATCCCAAATTATTGAGAGCTGTTAAATTTCAAATCTTTTCACAGACAAATTTTAGAAGTTACAATAATTTTAAATGAAATGAAAAGAAAAAACAAAAATGAAAGCGAATTATGTTGTTCTCTTAAGACGAATCATCTTTAAATGTTTTAACTCTAATTGTTACATCAAAACAAAGGGAAAAATCGTTACTACTGTATCCTTCAATAAGTACAATCAATTCGATGAGAAAAAAAAAAAAACAAATAGATAAATAAAAAGATCGATGTACCATAATTATCCCTATATGAAATGTATATATCTATCATATATATTTTTATAATATTTATAATATGTTATTAATATCATATTTATGTTATTATATGAAAGTAAGGCAGGGAAAGAATAACAGTTATAATTAACAAAATTTAACAAAGATATTAACCAAAAATTAATTAATTAAAATAAATAAAAATTAATTAAAACTCTTTTGTATTATATAGTAAGGTGCATATGCAGCTATTTCTAATATAATGCAGAAACAAATAATATTAATATAAAACAAAAGTAAATAAGAAAGAATAATAGAGACTATAACGAATCACTATAACAATCATTGTTGTCAACTCATCTGACATTCATTCTTCGATGTTCAATTAATTGAAAGCAGTTTATCCAACAAAAAGATCTTATGCTAGAATAATACACGATCAATCAAATGTTAAATAATTAATCAAAAACTCAAAAACGAAATTTGAACATTATTAATTAAATGAGAAAGTCAAACATACAGTATATTAGAAAAAAATTCTAAATTTCGTCAATTTCTGAGACTATTTTCACTCATTTAATACGATCAAAATTATTCCTTGCATTAAAATCCCAACTTTTCGAAAAATAAATTATTGTAAGAGTAGTAAACCAATTTCTTAACCTGGAAAACAGTTATTAATCAAGATATGGCATAATTGCGCTTCAAATCTTCAACACCGCGCTACATGCACACCAACGCACTAATTAATCTAGAAGAACTCGAGCTGGAACTGCAAGCGAAACCACAGAGGTGAGCGAGATCAAGCGCAAAAAAGCCTCAAAATTCATACACGGCCGAACGACGCTGAAAAAAAAGGGACATTTCTAGCCCCGGAAGTGAAAAGTCGGTCTTTTATCGACAACCACGCACTGCAGACAAATTTCCGGGCTTCTTGTATGTGCTTCCATTCATCTAAACAAATTTCATCAACGTAGCCATAACTTCGGGTTGGAAGGATCGTCCTCTCGCTTGAAGGAAGACCCTAGCAGCGCTTGTGTCACCTATCTCTCCTGTTATCAACGATACTGAAGTTTTGATTGTGAAAGAATCCGATCAGGTAAGGGTTTTATCTTTCGTCTGTTCTTTTAGCATTCGAACGTAGTTCGAATAAAGGAGGCGGAGTCGCGTACGCCTAGCCTTTCCATTTGCACAGTACACTGGTTCCCCAAAAATGCTACATAAATTAAAATCTTGCAATTCGAATCTACTTCTGAATTTGAAAATAGAAATATTGCAAATTCTAACATACACATTTAAAGCCATCATGCACTTAAAACGATAAAACACGTTTTTTATGTAAATATTTCTCAGTTCAATCAAAATTGCGAATAAAATATATTCTTTGCTTGTGTGAAATCGTATTCAACTGAAATTCCAGCACCGTCGAAATGGAAGTTATACGCATTTGTTCGAGCATATTAAGTTGAACTTGAATGCCGTGTAAGCCAAGGATTAAGAATATTTTTCTTGGGAAAGAAACGAATCCAAATGAAATGGATGATTAGAACGTTAATTTTTGTATATTTATTTGATTTTATTTTAAAGACGTTATACAAGTGAAAGCTTTTTTAAAATACTATACTGGAGAAATTTGCCTTCGTATTTTAGATTAGCAGAGAACCAGTCTCAAAGTATAAAGTTTCAAGTTATTCATTTTACAAACACGGGTTAAAATAGATATAAGCATTATTTGACTACAAGTTAATCGAAAGAAATTCAATCCGAGCATTATAGCATTATACAGATTTTTTTAAAAAAAATTTTAAGATAAGAGTTCGATCTGTCTTATATACGAGTTAAGTGGGAAGATAGCAATAAATTGATGATTGCTAAAGCATTTTTTAATTGATAGATATCTCATATGCAGCCAGTGTTGTTAAATAATGTCATATTGAGAATGTTAATTAGTAACCTAATGATCAATAATCCGCAAATCTTATTAATTATTCTCCACTAAACAAATTTCACTATAAAACAAAAATAAAAATTACAATATTGATGGAATTGTAGGCATAGACAACCCTTTGATTATAATTTATCATTTACAAAGAGCTTCTTAATGGAGAATAAATTCATCACACAGAATGCATCATTAAGAAAAATAAGCATTATTGTTTTAAATATTATTGTTGAAGGAATTTTTTTTTTAAATCCTTTAATTTTCAGTTCAAAATAATTAAAACTACTGTGTTAATTTTCTTTAATATTGAAAATAAATGTTTTATTTCAGCTTAACATAGGATTGAACTCATTTTATGCAATGGGAAATTATCATATTTTAGTTGTTTTTTGCAAAACATTATAAAAAATATTTTAATACTTCATTTTCCTACAATTAATTATTTCATCAAAAGCAGTTGGTTGTGTAACAGACTGGATTGATTCTATTTTTGTCAGTTAATTACACGTACGTAGGAAAAATTTGTAATAGTGAAACCAAAATCCATGAAATGGCCGTTGGTTCCCGTTTGCATAACAAATTGCAAATATAGAAATAACGTTTTTTTTTCTTCAGTTATTTATCATGATTTGAGCTGCAACAAATAACTATATTCTTTTTTCCGTTCTTAATGTTTACAGAATAATTTTAAACATTATGTTAATAATGTTAATGTTTCAATTCGTAATTTAATGAGAATGTTTCAAGCTAATATAAGACTTTTTAATAATGTTAGCTTTTAGATTAATGATTGTCTTAATTCGAATTATTTCATGAACCTGTTCGTGATAAATATTACAAACATGGCAGCATTTGATTTAATTACAAAGTGTGATCCTTCGCACTATTTTAATTAACCAACTCATAATGCTACATATAATATACTTTTCTTTTTGAAAAATTTCAATTCATTAAAATTTGCTATGTTTTAAAAGAATTATAAAATTTGAATGAAAAAGCCATAAATCGAGTATCTCGGGAAAATATAAATGTTTTACGTGTGTTGAAAGTGGCAGTATAGAGGAAAATATTATTTTCAAGATATCACAGCGTATGTGTGTTTATGTGTCAAGTCACAATGACGTATGGATATCTACGTATATCCGAAAGAGCTTCGCTTTCTTGAGTTTCAGAGTCTCATCACTATGAATATTACTTTTGAAGAGTTTTAAGGTAAGTATGGATGCGATTGTTGGATATTTTACTTTTACTTTAGATAAAAAGGCAAAAAAATCATCAAGATATTGTGTGTAAAATATTTCAAATTACTTTTTTGAAATAATTTCGCCAATTTAAATGTTTCTCAGAAAGAATAATAATTTTTATAGTTTGCAAGGGTTATTTTAAGTAGAATTGATATTATGCATTGCAAAAGAACAATAAGCTATGAGAATATAAGCTATGTTTGCAGACTTATTCAAGTGCTTTGTATACTATTTGAAACATAGTAAATAGGTTATTTATTGTTTTGAGTAATATATCAATCATTCACTTAATTTATATCCTATTGAATAATAAATCTCTAAAAACTTATATTATTAGTTTGAAATTTTTTCTCTTTAGTAAGTAAACGTAAATATATTTTATTTACAGAACGCTCAGAGCTAAAAATAACTTTCGAAAAAATCAAGACTAAAAAGCATTTCCCCCTCATATTCTTATGCCTTTGGAGATAAAAGTACTTTTTTTATTAATAAACTGCATAGTGTTTTTCTTTTCTTTGTTTATCGCGCATGTTTCACCTCAACTTAAAAGTTTTTATTGAAAATAGTCTCGTAAGTTGATTATTTTGTTTCTAAAAATGTTAACTTATGTCTTTAGAGACTTCTAAAAGTCCACGCACATGCTTTGTTTATTAGTATTACGTGTGATATAAATTCAAATCGGATAATTGAATTAAATTTCCTATATTTTTTCCTTACACAATCGTTTTTCAGTTGTTGTTTATCTGCATGTCACAAAACAAAACATTCTCTCATTTTAAAAGTTTATTTTAAATACACAGATAATTTCAGTTTTGTTTGATTCATAATCTTATATCCATACAAAGTCGACTCCATCTGAAAAAAGGAACTGAAATTATCGCTTGTAACCTTAAAATGAAACAATGAAAGTAACAGAGTACAAATACTTTTATAAACTATTCAGATAATGAACGAAATTAGTTTAACTTTGGAATTAGTCCTGTAGTTAAAAGATGAGTTAAATAAATTTAAGATAAACTAAATAAAATTTCTCCTAAAAATAATATCTCCTTATATTAAAAAAATTAATGGAAAATCCAAAAATGAAGAAACTGAATTTATTTCTGTGATTTGAAATTGTATTCCATGCTTATCAGACACGTGATTAAAACATTGGTTTTACAGAATCTTCCAAAATCAGATAACAGTCTAAAGATATTTAGAAAAATTTGATATTAATTCGAATTTTTAGCATGGTAAAATGAATTAAGCTTTCATTCAAACTAATAAGATTAAATATAAGTTAAGAAACTGAGTATATTTATTTAAAGTTTTATTTAGTTTAACTTTTCATAGTTTATGCCGACATTACTACTATTTTTATTATTATTAAGAATGATATTGTTTTTTAAATTTTATGAAGTGATATTATAACATGTAATTTTTCAGATTTAGTCCACTCACATGACAATTTTTTTCATCAAGCATTTTTTAATCCTTATCAGTCGTCCATTCCATTATTTTTTATGTGAAATGAGGCTGGTAGACTATGCATTAAATACTCGTAACCTCCACAGGAATTAAATTATGTATTCTGTTTCTGTCGAAATATTGTTTTAAAAGCGTAAGCGTTTTATTAGAAGCAAATATATTTGAATGGTGTTCAAAATACACTGATTTCCAAAGAAAACGCAAATTGTTTTGCTTTTTTTCGTTTTTCATGAAAATATTTCATTACGAGCAAAATTAGTATTTTTTTTTTTTTTGGAACAGACGAGCACTTTTTTTTTTTTTATCAAACCATAAAAATTACTTTACAAAAAAGTGAATTTTTTAAATGAAATAACTCCTAATGTGAGACGGCAAAGGCATAGGAATTTAATTAAGAACAGCGAAAACACCGATTTAGTTCGGTTATATTTTTAGACTTCCCTTCTAAGCTTAAGAGTTTTACGCGGAAATATGAGGACGATGATTAAATGCCGCGCCTTCACAATTGGGAACTTGCTTATTCAACTTTCTGGAGTGTGC